>VMDR010007819.1:0-38905 GCA_007922815.1 Macrotus californicus
GGCTGCTACAAAGGGTAAAATTTTTTTTTATGGCCAAGTAGCATTCCATTGTGTAAATGCCCCATAGTTGTTTTACCCACTCATCTGCTGATGGACACTTGGGCTGCTTCCATATCTTGGAGATTATAAATAACACTGCAATGAACATAGGGGTGCTTATATTCTTTTGAATCGGTGTTTGAACTAACTGTTCTCTTTTTAATCACATAGAAATTGTCTTGGAGTCCTGTTGAGTGCCACTTGTTGCCCATTCTTCCCCATCAGCAAAGCTTAGGAGCTGAATAACTAACAGGGTGCTGAGCTAGAGGTTCCCTAAAATGGGAAGTTCCCCACTAACCTGGCTGGGGGAAGGGGAAGCAGAGCAGGGCCTTTGAGAGTTACTTTGAATAGCTAAAGAACTTGGCCAGCGTTTTAGTAATGCTAATAGCTGTGCCTTTTGGTGCTCTAACCCATGATGCAGCTAGGAGGTGGCCTCCCCCCACCCCCCACCCTGACTGCACCTGAGTGGCTTGGAGGCTGTTCCCACATCACAGGACCAAGCCTGCCTGGACTAACAATGGCAGTCGGGCATGGCAGGTGTAACCGTTTGTGGGAGCAGTCGGAAATGGGGTTACGGGGGAAGATCTGGGCCGGGATTTAAACCCAAGTGCAGGACAGCCATGCTCTCTCAACCATGCGGCTTGGGAAGGAGAAGCGCTGGACCATGTGGCTTGGGAGTGGGCTTGGCCATGAGGTTTGAAAGGATGCAGAAGGACCCCCACTGGCCCACCGTGAGGAGGAGCCATGTGGTTTCCGATTAAGAGCAGGAGCCCAGCCAAGCACGGATTACTGGGAGAAGCCAGAATGCTGAACTGAGACTGGGGGAGTGCTGAGGGACAGACTTCTGTTTCTTTTCCTGAGAGACAGTGCCTCTGACTGGCCTGGTTTGGCAAGGGGAGGCAGGGCTGTGTGTGTTTGTGGGTGTTTCTGTTGTTTTTAAGGGAGTGGGATTTAATGGAAAAATTCCGCCATTATTTTAATCCTGTATAACTTTTGAATAAATAGTTCCTTTCCTTTTCCTAAGATTCTGGCATTGGGAGTCACAGTTTTTTTTATTGGTGGTGGGCAGTAGAACCCAGCGGAAGGGAGCCCAGAGCGGTCTTGTCTCATCGCCACTGTGAGGGACGGTGGGTGCCAGTGCTTAAACTCACAGTTACTAAATCACGCCAACACTCTCAAATACGATGCGCACAACCTATTGGCTTGTTCATCAGGTCTTTATCACCTACCACGTACCAAGAGCTGGGCTAGTTTCTCTAGCTGTGCATTGTTGAGACTCTGACCTGAGGAAGATGTGATTGAAGTCTCATTGGAGGCACAGGCCAGCAAACATACCTGCTGTGTGAAGAGTGGAAATGGCAGAGGAAAGTATGCATTACAATTGGTCAAATTTGGGTTAGAGAAGGCCAAGGGAGTCTTTCTTCAGAGAAGAAATGATTATAGACACAGAGCGTTCCAACACAGGTGTTGGGGCAGACAGACCTGAATGCAAATTGAACTTCTCCAAAGAAACTCATGACCTTGGGTGGACTTACTCACGTGCAATTAGCTGTCGTTTCAGTGTCCGTGAAAATGGGATAAGTAACATCGGTGAGGAAGTACGTGTAGAAAGCATAGCACTGTCCCTGGTCCATTGTAAGTCCTCATTAAATGATAGTTACCATTATTATCATTATTATTGCCACCCTCACTTTCTGCCTGAGGCGCTCAGACAGAGACCTGTGTTACCACAGTCCGCACAGCTGCTGGTAGAAGGTGTAGGAGCAGGGCAGGGCTTCCAGACCCCAGTCCCTGTGTCTTCCCTTCCACAATGACACTTGGGAAGCCAAGGGCACCGAGGAGCCAGCCTTCTGGCACCTTTCAGTCTTTGTCCGGGCTGCGCCCTTCTGTGTAACAACAAACTAGTGGCTTGTTTCCTTTGTACCCGTGGGAATGACATTTCCCTGGCGGGGCAGGAGGTTGCTGTTCTCTCTCTGCGAATTAGGTCCGAGGTGAGCCAAGTAGGGAAATTGGATGGAGGAGAATGAAGGACGGAATGCTGAGGGGCAGCGGCACCAGAAAAAGGCTCTCTATCTCAAGCCATGGATGTTGAAAACCAGCGGAGAGTTGGCCTCTTGTCTCCAAAAGCACTTCAGTCAAAGCAGCATTGAGTCACTTTTCTCCTCTGCCACGTCTTTGCATTGGGATGAGACACAGCAGAGGAAATGGGTCCCTGCTGAAACCTGACCTTAACAGTCAATGGGGAAGGAGCTATGTCCAGAGTCAGGGGCCTCAGCTGGGCCTTATGAATGGATTTGACCTGGGGGGACAATGAAGACAGGGAGGGAAGGAGATTTTTTTCCAAGCGTTGCTTCATTTGCAAAATCATGGTAAAATACATAAATCAAAAACAAAATGGGCCTCTGTGGGCCCAAACATCTGTGGAGTCTTTTGATGAGAGAGCCTTACACCTGTTCAAGGTTCCAGAGTCCCCTGGGGGACAGCAAGAATGGGAGCGTGGTTGGGGTTGAGTTTCTTGGTGATGCCAGGAGAAGAGAGCAGAGGCGGACCCTGTGCCTCCTGAATCACACTGGAGCTCTGAGAGCTGAACCACAGCCAGCGACACACATGTCGCACCCTTGGAGACAAGACACACTGACCTCATCCGAACCCCACCCTCCCAGGAACGTCTGACTTGTGCAGCCCTGCGCAGCCTCCTTGTCTGGCCCTCCTAACACTCCGTGCAACCGGCGGGCGTGGAATGGCATCGTTCTCCTCCAGGGCGGGGCCTCGCAGTTCAGAGAGGCCGAACGATATATGCAGTGGCCAAAGCTAGCTTGTGGCAAGGGCAGGACTTGACTTTGGGTTCTTCTGATTCTGAGCCTAGTTCCTTTTCCCCTGTGGTCTTCCCAGCTGTGAGGCGTGTTTCTGTAGATGAAGATTAGCTCAGGCACAGCTGGGCAAAGGGAAATGATACTGGTATAGTGAGGAGATTGTGTAGGTTCACACAAAATACATCGTCAGCAAAGGGACCCGGAATAATGAGAGCAGACTGATAATCTTCGGTGCAAGTGAGAAAAACCCTTAGCTTGCCATTGCGCTGGCGGCAGGAGCCCCATCAGCTGTCTTCTTAAATATTCACAATAGAAACAGACCCCTGGACTTCTACCTTGTGCTTGCATGGCCTCCAGCTCAGGGCAGGTTTGTATGCATCTGAGGCCCAGCTTCACCGGCTTACCACTTCACTCGTAATTGCGTTGTTTCGTCTCTTCTCAGCCTTGCTCTCTTTTCCATAATTTCCACTCTGTTATTTTTGTGCATTGTTTAGTATCTTAGAGGACAGCTTCTAGCTATGCTGAGGTGCCTCCTGAGAAGTCCAAGTTATCTCCCTGGCTATCAATGATCGTTGCTTCTGACGGAGCTCTGGTTACAAAACTGCGTAGGTTTTCAATCATCTGCCCCAACCTTATGCTTCCCATCAGTCCTGTTACTTGATCTCTCTGCTCCTGGTAAGGAATGTGTCTTCATTCTATTAAACACTTTATACACATTGTTACAGGAATTCATCACAAGAACCGGTAATGCACAGTGAGTTTTATTATTATCCCCATTTTACAGGAGAGAAAGCTGAGACTTGGAGAGGTTACGTAACATTTCCGAGTGGCAGACATTGAGCTAAAGCCAAGGCCTGCCTGCCCACGGTCAGACGTGTGGCTGGCCGTTGCCGTCCTGGGCGGTGCAGCTCTAGACCATTGGGCTTGCACCCGTGGGTCAGTGCTCTGAGTTTAATGGCATTCTGGACTCGCAATATGTGACATTTTAAAATAAGGCCAAATTACCTGTCAATTGGAAATGCAGAATCCATGCTCTGAGTCACAGAATGGTGGTTTTGTAAGGAGTCTCCTGTTTTGTTCACATTTTTATGGAATGTAGTGTTAAGACTTTAAAAAGTATTTGACTTTTTTCCTTTTTTTTTTTTCCCTTCCAAGACTACATAGATGTGGTTAACCTGGGAAACAGAAAACTGGAAGATATTATAGTAGCAAAGTTCAACTATCTGAAAGGCAATTCTACGAAAAAGGGCTAAATCTGTATGACCCCAGAGGAAGAACTGGAAACAGTGGAGACGACCACAAGGGTGACACTAGATGAAGTCAGCTCCGCGGGAAGGGCGAGGAGGCTGGCTTGGAATGCAGTGGACTCCTTGTCTTAGAGCAGTTCACGCATCTAGTCAGCCGCTTGGAGGGCGTGGTGTAAAGCCAGCCCATGCCCTGGGACACAACTGAACTACGTTCTTACATTCCCCAAAAGTCTGTGAGTTTGGAATGGCAAAGTATGTTTTTAAACTTTGTATAGTCACCTCCTAAATCTAAATTTAGGCCTCGGTATGTAGAGTTTGGCACCAGAGCGAAGATGTCTGTCTAGTCTGGATGACTAACATTCAGGCAATAAGCTAGCTTGTGTGATGCCTGCCATTGGATAGAGCTTGGATTTTTGCAATAGAAAATAGCATGCCTTCTTGGTTTATTTTGGAAACGTCCAATAAGGATTCTTTAGCCTTTGAATTGGTGTTGTGAGGTCAAAACCATACCGCCAAAAGGAAATCTGCATTTCAGAAGATGTGCCATTGGTTTGTTATCAAATCTTGGAAGCAGAATATGATGGCAATCTGAGGGTTACTTCCTTCAAAAAAAAATGGCAGAAGGTGGGTCTGAAGGATGGTTAAGAGGTCCAAAGTCAGGAGGAGCCTTGTTATCTCCATGCTAAGCACAAATCAGACCACAGTAGTCATTTTATAGTCTCAAGAGGACTTGCTGTACATTTCGGATAGGTTAGTTATGTGTTTCTTAAACTCTAAGATGCATGTGAATTTTTATAGGCTGGATTGTGTCATCCCAAATCCATATATTGAGGCCCTGAACTCCAGTGCCTCAGAATGTGTCTGTATTTGGAAATAGCGCCTTTAAGGAAGTAATTTAGTTCAAATGAGGCCCTCAGAGCAGGCTCTAATTTAATGTGACTAGAGTTTTTAAGAGAAAAGGGGATGAGGATAAACAGGAGAGAATCAGGGATGCATGCACACAAGGAAAATGCTACTAGAAGAGAACAAGAAGGCCGCCATGTGGAAGCCAAGCAGAGAGGCCTCAGGAAAAATCACTTATGCCAACATCTTGGTGTTGGACTTCCAGACTTCAGAACTGGGAGAAAATAACTTTCTGTGTTTTAGTCTACTTAGACTGTTGTATTTTGTTATGGAAGTCCTAGCAAACTGATAGATGAATTACCTGGAGATCTTCTTAGTATACACATCGTGATTCGGTAGGTCTGGAGAATCATTGGTATCTACGCTTCTAATAAGCTTCCAGGTGAGGCTGATGCTGCCGGTCCAGGGATGACACTTTGAGTAGCAAGGAGCTGGGTTATGTTGCAACAACAATTTTACCCTGAAATCACAGTGGCTTAACAAAATAAGTTTACTTCTTGCTGTATATCTAATGTGGCTGGACTTGGGCGAGGGCATTCGCATGGCCATTCAAGAACTTAAAATCGCAATGGCTCCGTTACCCGGAGTGTCATTTGTTGCCAAGTCAGGGAAAGAAGTTGTTGAAAGGCTGCCCATGAACTATTCATCATTACCTTAGTATGAAATGATGCGTGTAACTTCTGCTTGTATCTCATTGGCCAGACTAGTTAGATGGCTTTGCCTAACTGTAGGAAGTCTTGGAAGGGACATCTTCCTTGTGCCCAGGAATGAGAAGATACCTGGAATCAGTGAGAACTAGTGATTTTTACACTTCATTCTGATTTCAGCCTTTTAGACATTTTACTGCTATCCAGCAATAGTGCTAAGTAGCAACAGAAACGTACTTGAGTTTCCATTTGAGAAACGGAATGATAGTGTTTTTACCTTAAACCCACTAAACTCTATGTTGTAAACTGATATTTGGGGTTGTGAACAAAACCTACCTCCTCAAAATATTACTACAAGACTCTCTTTCTCGTGGGATGGTCTCTTTCAGAGACCATTCAAGATGCAGATCACTGGGGGAAATGTTAAAGAGTTTATTATTATTCTTAGTCCATGTATTCTTCTATGATACTTTGAAATATAAACTTACTACCAGATACTCATTTCCTTACAGGTTTAGAATATATTTCTAGGAGCCGTCTTTCAGAGGATCGAGCTGATTGCACGTCTCTGAGGGACTATAAAGTCTAGTTCACATGGAAGAAAGAGAGCCTGAAGGGAAGGCAAGGATTGGAGTCTTGCTCTCGCAGGCGTCTCTGAAAGACGAAAAGCTTAGAGACCAGAATGAGGGAAACGGTGGGAATGGGATGGGATGGGATGGGCGAGAGGTTCCGATGCCGCTTTGTAAAGGCTCCTCTCTAAATCAGGAGTGACGGTACCCTACTTCAGACCACGAAGCAAGTCTCAGCAAGTTAAAAGGAATGAGATTACGTAAAGAATGTTCTCTGACCATACAGTATTAAGTTAGGAATCAATAAAATAAAGCTATCTAGAAAATATCCAAATAGTTTCAAAGTTAAAAATACAGTATATAATCAATGAAATTTAAAAAATTAATCACAAGAAGTATTAGAAAATATTTTCAAATAAGTGGTAACAAAAGGCAATATATTTGCGTTTGTTGGATATAGCTAGAGCAGCGATGAAAGGGAAATTGGTAAGTTTCAGTGACTGTGTGAAAAAGAATAAATGCATAAAATCCATGATTGATGGTCAGCTTTAACTGTACTTGAACAATAATAAAAAAAAGAAAAAAAGGACTTAGGAGAAGAAGAGAAAATTAAACCCAAAATTAATTTTTAAAGAGGATATTTATTCTAAAAATAAGAGTGGAAACATATGAAAATAGAAAACATACAAGCAATAGAGGAAACCAAAAACATCAAAATTGGTTTATTGAGAAGATTAATAAAAAAGATTAATGAAAATGATCAGCTAGACTGATCAGAGAAAGAAATGAGAGAAAAGGAACCACTAATTCAGGAATTAAAGAGTCACCTTGACAGATCCCCACAGACATTAAAACAATAATAAGGGGATACTATAAATTATTTTATGCCAATTAATTTGACAATTAGATAAAATGAATACATTTTTAGAACATTTTATTAAAACTGATACAATAAAAAACAGGATATCTGTATAGCCTGTAGCTAGCTATAAAGACATTGAATTTAATTTAAACCTTTTCCTGAAAGAAAACTCTGGCTCAGATGGCTTCACTGGTGAGTTCTGTAAAACATTTAAGGAAGAAATAACACCACTCTCACACAATTTTTTCCAGGAAAAATAGAAAGAGAACACTTCTCAGCTCATTTAACGAGTCTAGCATTACGCAGATATAAAAAACAGGCAAGGTGATTGATTACAAGAAAAAATTACAGTGAATGTCCCTTATGAACACAGATACAAAAATCCTAAAAAAGTAGCAAATCAAATTTAACAATATAATATTTCACCAACAGATTTATCACAAGAATGCAAAATTTCTTTAACATTTCAATATTAATTATTAATTCACAGCATTAGGAGATTAATAGAGAAAAATCATATAATCATTTCAATAGATGCAGAAAAAAGCATTTGACAAAATTTGACTCATTTATGATTTTTAAAAGATTTTATTCATTTACTTTTAGAGATAGAAGAAGGAAGGGAGAAAGAGGGGGAGAGAGTATTCCATTGTGTAAAGGTACCACAGTTTTTTGATCCACTCATTGACTGATGGGCACTTAGGTTGCTTCCAGCACTTGGCTACTGTAAATTGTGCTGCCATGAACATTGGGGTGCATAGGTTCTTTTGGATTGGTGTTTCAGGGCTCTTAGGGTATAATCCCAGCAGTGGAATTGCTGGGCCCTTTGTATGTCCTCCTTGGAGAAGTGTCTGTTCAGGACCTTTTCCCATTTTTTTAATTGGTTTGTTTGTCTTCCTAGAGTGGAGTCATGTGAGTTCTTTATATATTTTGGAGATCAAACCCTTGTCTGAGTCATCTTTGGTAAATACATTTTTCCATACGGTTGGTTCTCTTTTCATTTTAATGCTGTTTGCTTTAGCCATGCAGAAGCTTTTTATTTGATGAGGTCCCATTGTTTATTCTTTCCTTTCTGTCCCTTGTTCTAGGGGACATATAGGTGCAAATATTGCTGTGTAGAATATCTGAAATTTTCCTGCTTATGTTCTCCTCTAGGACTTTTATGGTGTCACAACCTATATTTAAGTCTCTTATCTACCTTGAATTTTTTGAAGAAAAACAAAGTTAATAGACTTATACTTCTTTATTTTTTCCAAAAATGTTTAATTGAATGTATTGGGTTGATACTGGTTTGCAAAACCATACAGGTTTCAAGTGTACATCTCAATTGTGTGCCCATCACCCCAAGCAAAGTCTCTTTCCATTCCCGCACCCTTCCCCCCACATTGTTCACCTCCACCTAGCCCCCACCCTCATTTCCCTCTGGCTATCACCACACTGTTGTTTGTGTCTCTGTTACGTATGTATGTCTTTTGCTAATCCCTTCTCCTTTTATCTAGTCCCTACCCTGTCCCTTGCCTCTGACAGCTGTCAGTCTGTTCCATGTTTCTATGCCTCTGTTTCTGTTTTGCTCCTCAGCCTATATTATTTATTAGATTCCACATATAACTTACATCATATGGTATTAGTCTTTCTCTGACTGGCTTATTTCCCTTAGCATAATACTCTCCAGGTCCATGCATGCATGCTGTTGCAAAAGGTAAGATTTCCTTCTTTTGGTGGCCACATAGCATCCCATTGTGTAAATGTACCACAGTTTTTCTATCCACTCATCTACAGATGGACACTTGGGCTGTTTCCATATCTCAGCCATTGTAAATACTGCTGCAGTGACTGTAGAGGTGCATATATTCTTTCATATTAGTGTTTCAGGATGTCAAGTTTATATTCCCAGAAGTGGGATCACTGGGTCAAAAGGCAGTTAGTTCCATTTTTAATTTTTTGAGGAAACGCCATAGTGTTTTCCAGTTTCTAAATCAGTCTGCATTCCCACCAACCGTACACGAGGGTCCCCCTTTCTCCACATCCTCTCGGGCACTTGTTTGTTGACTTATTAATGACAGCCATCCTGACAGGTGTGAGTTGATATCTCGTGGTTTCAATTTGCACTTCCCTGGTGATTTGTGATGTTGGGCATTTTTTCATATGCCTATTGGACATCTATATGTCCTCTTTGGAGAAGTGCCCATTTAGGTCCTTTTTTTTCTTTTTTTAATCTTTATTTTCTCCCATTACCATTTAGTCCCCTTATGTCCCCCCCTCCCAGCATTCACCACACTGTCATTCATGTCTAGGAGCCCTTTTTCCTTTTTGCTCAATCCTTCCACCCCTAACCTCCCCCTCACCAGCTGTCAGCCTGCTCTCCATCTATGAGTCTGTCCCCATTTTCTTTGTTAGTTCAGTTTGTCCATTAGATTCCACTTATGAGTGAAATCATATGGTATCTGTCTTTTTCTGACTGGCTTATTTCACTTAGCATAATGCTCTCCAGGTCCATCCATGCTGTCGCAAAGGGTAAAATTTTCTTCTTTTTTATGGCCCAGTAGCATTCCATTGTGTAAATGTCCCATAGTTGTTTTACCCACTCATCTACTGATGGACACCTGAGCTGCTTCCATATCTTAGGATTGTAAATAATGCTGCAATGAACATAGAGGTGCTTATGTTCTTTCAAATTAGTGTTTTGGGTTCCTTTGGATATATTCCCAGAAGTTGGATCGCTGGGTCAAAAGGCACATAAATTTTTAACTTTTTGAGGTGTCTCCATACTGCTTTCCACAGTGGCTGCACCAGTCTGCATTCCCATCAGCAGTGCAAAACAGTTCCCCTTTCTCCACATCCTCATAAGCACTTGTTGTTTGTTGATTTATTGAGAATAGACATTCTGACAGGTGTGAGATGGTATCGTATTGTGGTTTTAATTTGCATTTCTCTGATGATTAGTGCCATTGAGCATCTCTTCATATGCCTATTGGTCATCTGTATGTCCTCTCTGGAGAAGTGTCTCTTCAGGTCCTTTGCCCATTGTTTAATTGGGTTGTTTGATTTTTTGATGCTGAGTTTTGTTAAGTACTTTATAAATGTTTGATATTAACCCCTTATCAGATGTATCGGTGAATGTGCTCTCCCATTCTGTGGGTTATTTTGTTGATGGTTTCCTTTGCTGTGCAAAACCTTTTTAGTTTGATGTGGTCCCATTTGTTTATTTTGTCCTTTTGTTTCCCTTACCTGGGGAGATATATCTGATAAAAAATTGCTATGAGCAATGTCCAAGATTTTGCTACCTATGTTTTCTTTTAGGATTTCTATGGTTTCAGGTCTAATATTTAAGTCTTTGATCCATTTAGAGTTTATTCTTGTGTGTGGTGTAAGAAGGTGGTCTAGTTTCATTTTTTTGCACATGTGTCCAATTTTCCGAGCGCCATTTATTGAATAGACTCTCTTTAGTCCATTGTATGTATTTGCTTCCTCTGTTGAATATTAATTGACTATAAAAGGTGTAGGTTTATTTCTGGCTCTTTATTCTGTTCCATTGATCTGCTGTGTGTTTTTATGCCAGAACCATGCTGTTTTGATTACTGTGGCCTTATAGTATAGTTTGACATTAGGTAGTATGATTCTTCCAACTTTGTTTTTCTTTCTCAAGATTGCTATTGCTATGTGGGGCCGTTTGTGGCTCCATATAAATTTTTGAAATATTTGTTCTAGTTCTGTCAAATATGTCATTAGAATCTTGATAGGAATTGCATTGAATCTATACATTGCTTAGAGTAGTATGGATGTCTTAGTGATGTTAATTCTTCCTATCCATGAACACAGTATGTTGTTCTCTTTATTTGGATCTTCTTCAATTTCTTTCAAACAAACTAGACAACCTGGATGAAATTGGTAAATTCCTAGAAATATATAATCTTCCTGCACTAAATCAGGAAGCATCAGAGAATCTGAATAGACAAATTACACCTAGTGAAATTGAAGCAGTAATAAAAAAACCTTCCAACAAACAAAAGCTCTGGACTGGATGGCTTTACAGGTAAGTTTTATCAAACATTCGAAGAAGAACTAACACCTCTCCTTCTCAAACTATTTCATAAAATTCAAGTGTACGGAAGGCTCCCAATCTCATTTTATGAGGTCAGCATTATCATAATTCCAAAACTAAATAAAGACAGCACAAAGAAAGATAATTATAGGCCAATATCCATGATGAACATAGATGCTAAAATCCTCAACAAAATATTAGCAAACCAAATATAGCAATGCATCAAAAAGATCATAGACCATGATCAAGTGGGATTTATTCTGGGAATGCAAGGTTGGTACAACATTCACAAATCAATATCTGTGATTCACCACAGAAACAAAATAAAGGATAAAAACCACATGATCATATCAATAAATGCAGAAAAATCATTTGATAAAATCAAGCACCCATTTATGATCAAAACTCTCAGCAAAGTGGGAATAGAGGGAACGTACCTAAACAAAATAAAGGCCATATATGACAAACCCACTGCCAGCATCATACTCAATGGGCAAAAACTAGAAGCATTACCCATAATATTGGGAACAAGACAAGAATGTCTGTTTTCACTTCTCTTATTCAACATAGTATGGGAAGTCCTAGCCACAGCAATCAGACAAGAAGAAGAAATAAAAGGCATCCAAATTGGAAAGGAAGCAGAAAAACTGTCTTTATTTGCAGATGACATGATACTGTACCAGAGAACCCCAAAGATTTCACTGAGAAACTGTTAGAACTGATAAACGAATTCAGCAAAGTGGTAAGATACAGAATTAATATCCAGAAATCAGCTGCATTTTTATACACCAATAACACACTAACAGAAAAGGAAGTTAAGAAAACAATGCCATTCACAACTGCTTCAAAAAGAATAAAATACCTAGGGATAAACCTAGCTAAGGACATAAAAGACCTGCACACAGAAAGCTATAAGACACTACCCTTTTTTAAATTGGATTATCTGCCTGGTATTGAGTTGTATAACTTCTTTATATATTTTGGAAATTAACCTTGTATCAGATGTGTCATTGGCAAATACGTTTTCCCTTGGGTTCCCTTTCCATTTTGTGGATGGTTTCTTTGTGTAAGTGAGACCATCAACAAAGAGATGATGAAGACAGTCTGGAATTTGAAAACAGTGATCAAGACAAACACTATTTGTAAGACAAGTGTGTAAATAGTGACCAACAAAACTGTGATGAAGACAGTGTGGGATTTGTAAAAGGAAAGACACATCTAGCGTCAGAACAAACAGACAGACAGAGAGTCCAGACATTGATTCAAACGTAGAAGGTCAGATCATTCTTGCCAAAGCTAGAAAGGCAATGCAATGGAAAATGGAAAGTCCTTTGACAGCTGGTTCTGGAACAATCGGATACCCATATGAAAAACAAAAACACTGATTTCTACCTCACAGCATACACAAAGTTAATTTGAGGTGGATCATAGACCTAAACATAAAAAATAATAGTAATGCTTCTCTGAGGAAGTAGAAGAATGTGTTTTGACCTTGTGTAAGCAAAGATTTCTTAGATAGGATATAGAAAGAAATAACTATAGAAAGACATATTGATAAATTGGACTTCATCAAAATTAAAGCATTATTATGAAATGAATAAAATGCTATAGACTGTGAGTATTCACAATACAAGTATTTAACAAAGGGCTTGTATCCAGAATTTTTAAAGGACATTTATGTCTCAATAATAAAAAGAGAAATCAACTTAAAAACAGACATTAGACTTAACTAGACACTTCACAAAGGAAGATATGTGAATGTCCGCATGAAAAAGGCCTCAAAATTATTAGTCATTAGTAAATGGATAGTAAACCAGTGACGTGCCTTTACACACTCAGCAAAACTGTGGAGTGGAAAAGTCTAACACCAAGAGGTGGCGAGAATATGGAACAACCAGAACTTTCACATATTACTGGTGAGTGTGTAAAATGGTGCAACCTTTCTGGAAAACCGTATGGCAATTTGTTATGAATTATACGTCTCTCTTAGGACCATGTGATTCCATTGCTTATTTATTCAAGAGAAATAAAAACAGGGCCGCAAAAGGATTTGTCCATGAGTGTTCACAGTTTTTCTCATAATAGCCCCAAGCTGGAATCAACCCAAACGTCCATCAGCAGGAGAATAGATCAACAAATTGTAGTGTACTCATACAATCAAATATGATTCAGCAGTAAAAAGTAACAAGCTAACCGTGACACACAGCATGGATAAAGCTCAAAAACATTAGGTTGAGTGAAAGAAGCCAGACACACAAGAATAGCTACCATGTGATTGCATGAGTATGAATTTGTAGAAAAGGTACACATATCTAGTGATAGAAATTAGAAAAGGTTTGGTTCATGGCCTGGGGGAAAGTGGGTATGCCTTGGAGAGTTTCATAGGGAGCTAGAGGCATTGAAAATGTTCTACCTCTTAATAGGAATGTGGATTATACAGGTGAATGCATTTGTAGAAACTCATCACTTGGGATTTGAACAGGACCCTGTAGGTAAATTATACCTCACTGAAACTTTATTAATATAACAAATGGTAGCAGGGGTTCTGTCTTTATGGTTCTATTCTCCTGAGCGCATTGTAAAAGGAGTAGTTTTGGAAGACATTTAGCAGAACTTTTCAGTTCAAATCTTCATTTTTTAAAAAGAAGGAACTGTCTGTAGAACGTGGTGAATTGAAAGTGCTTTCATCTCACCATCTTCCAGTCTGGGAACGGGATCATGCTGTCAGACCAGCACCCGAGACATGAGACCAGCTTCTGAGACAATAATGGTGTGACCTGCAGGAACAATTATGGTTTTAGAGTATGACAGACCTGGTTTTGATTCCAAGCTCCAACACTGACTCTGGAGCAAAGGACTTAGTTTATCCTTAGCCTTGACATCCACTTTTGTAAAATGAAGAGAATTATCTTGCCTTTAATGCCATTGTGAGGATTGGTGCCCAGCCCTACCCTCGGTTCACTTCTGTGAAATCTTTCCCAGTTTTGCTGACTCTGGCCTTCCCTGCCCCACAGTTTGTACTACTGTACTTTTCCTTCAAAGCACTCATCAGGGATGTAATTTTGTATTTACTTGTGCGAATATGTGATTAGAGTCATTCCACCCCCACCGCCCCCACACCCCACAGATGATAGGCAACTCCAGGGTGAGGAGCCTGTGTATTTTTGCCCAGCAGCATCTAGTACTGTGCCTGGCACATGGCAGATAAACAACAGATATTTCCTGAAAAAAAATGATGACTGGCGAAAGCAAGTGAACCCTGCCCTGGTTCCAGATACACACCACTCCCCCCTCTTCTTTCCCTCCAGACTGCCTTTCGGGGCCTTCTTTTTCCTTTTGTCATTTGTTGGTTTGTTAGTACCACCTTTTACTTGTCTTACAATGTGTGTGGTAAAAAGATCGAGAAGGGGAGTACAGGGGGTCAGGTGTTGGGGGCTCAAGGAAAGATTTATCTGTTAATGGCAGCCTTGGAGAGATAACCCTGCCCTGAAGGAGCCCAGCGTAGGAGGCTTGGACACAGCCATTAAGAGAGCTGCCACGTCTTTGTTCCTTCCTTAGGACTCTCACACCGGAGGGCACTCAGGGCCTCCTATCTCTGCTTTCCATCGCGGCTCCGGGGTTTCATGTTTATCTGTGTTACTTGCATGTTAATCTCTCACCGCCTTCCTGAGCGTTCTGGGGAGCCTGAGTTGTGAAACCCGCCTATCTTTTGGCAAGATTTGCCTTGTTAAAAAGGGGCAACATGGCAATATATTGTTACACTGCCTTCACTGCTGCTTTTTTATCTTTTCTCTGCCTTCTGAAAGTGTGGAGAGAGAGCCCTGTTAAGATCTCATGGGCTGGGCACGCTTATGGCAGCAGGCTCCTCTAAGGGTACCTATCCCTGGTTTTAGTATTCAGAACTTTAAACAGTTAGATGGAAATGTATTTGCTTTCTTTTTTTTTTTTCTGCTGTGATTTTGAAATAACTGTTCGTTCACCAGTAGTTGCAAAATAATTGTGCAGGGAGATCCCATGCACACTTCACCTTACTTTTTATTTTGATTTATAAATGTAAGGTATGAGCATTATAAAATTTCAGAGAGTACAGAGGCATATAAAGTGCAGGTTCCTCCCCATTGGTAGAGTGAATATCCTCCTAATATTTATTCTATGCATAAATGAATATATGAATATGGTTGAGTCTTCTATCAGAAATGGGGTCATGATACCCAGTAGCCTCCTTTTCTTTATCCAGAATCGAAGTAAAAAAATCTTCCCGTGTCAGTGGCCATAGCTGCCACACATTCTCATAAACAGCTACATCAAAGAAAATATTTCAAACACGAGTATGTTCAGAAAATGTGGCAATTTTTATAAACTTAAAAAAAGTATAATTTTAGAATGAGCATACTTCAAATCTAGACTTATCTTAAAACAAACTAACAAAAAACCATATTCTAAGGGAAGCTTGGACTCTGTTCCTGGTTTCAATCAAATTATCTTCCTCTGGAAGAAACACCTGCCTTTGAGACAAGCTGCAGGTGGGTCACAATCGGTGTGTCCATCTTTAACGACCGGTGTTTCCATTCTTTTAGCTGCTCAATCTCCTTGTTTGGGAAGGCTAGAACTTTGCCACTTGGTTTGAGAATGACCTTTTTTTCTCAGCATGCTTGACATGGTTCAAGGCGTTCCTTTGGGAACCATTAGGGATGGGTCACATCAGTCAAATCAGGTGAGGAGGGCGGCAATGGGAAGGCAACAGGAAGCTGCTGCAGCAGGTGCCGGGAAGCCGGGTGCTCCCTAGTGGGCAGCCACCGCCCGTGCTCAGTCTGGATTTCCTTCCAAAGGAGACGCCACAGGGTCGCAGACCCCCTTTGGACAGCGTCACCACGAGAGGGTGCAGAGGTGCTGTGCTGCCAATTGTAGCGGGCTGTTCTGATGGGCTCGGGTACTGGAGGTACTGGCCTACGGGTTGGAATCCCTCGAGGTCCACACTTTGGACCCCTCTCCGCTCTGAGCCCCGATCAGGAGGGCTCTGACTTGAGGGGATTTCAGTATATGACAGCACCAGCAGAGGAGGGAAAATAGCTCATGAAAGGGCCACAGGTCTCTTCTTGAATACTCAGGGAGGAGGGAAAGCTGGGGCTGCCCCCCCCCGGAGGAGAATCAGAATGACTTTCTACTTCTCTGCCCCATTCCGCCTTCCATTCCACACATTCTCTTCTCAGTTACCCTCATGCTGACCCTGGTCCCAGTGGAAAGCTCACTGCACTTTCCTGACCTGAGCCCAGTCCTTTTCTGCCAGGTCTGGGTAAATGATTGGATTTCGTGTCTGACTATTGGAAAAGATGCACTTCCTACTATTAGCTGGATTTGCCACTCTCCCATGATTTTTCTGTTTTGGATCCACCAGACTGACCCGTCCCCCGCCCCATGCCTGGGACCCAGGAGCCATCCTTGACCCCTCTCTCTCAGCTGCACACCCGAGGCCTGCTCCTCTGTTCTCCACAGTCACTCCTGACCCCTGTCACCACTGTCTGATTTCAGCCATTCCTTTGACAAGTAGGTACTTTGTGACAAGTAGTGTTTGTGTGTCAGCCCCTGGACCTGGAGGGCGAGCAGACACAGACCTTGTCATCCCTGCCCTCCTAGAACATATGGTTTAGGAAATTAGTCTATTAGTTTCTTCTGTCTTCTCACCGAGCTAGCTTCTCTATTCTCTGAGCTTTGGTAACCCACTTTATTCCCCGTGGAGTCTCCAGCACATTAAAAAAAAACAAAAATAATCAAAACCCACAACTGACTCCTAATCCTCTCTCTCCCTGGTGGCCGGAGAAAAGAAGCATTAGATGAAGAGGTGAGAGAGAAAAGGCTGAATTGTAGCTCCTCCATTGCTCACCCGTGTGACTTCTGGGAAGCCTCTGTTAACTAACCTTGGAAATGGTCACAAATTTTAATAATAACTAAAGCTGGGATGGAGCTTTACACAGTCTTAGTCCTCATACTGATCTTTGAAGGATGTTATTTTCAATCTCCTTTAATGGGTAAAGAAACCGAGGCTCACAAACTTGAAGTAACTAGTTCCAAATTATATAGCTAGTAAGTGGTAGACCAGAAGCCAGGACTAACCACCCCCAAAGGGGAACTGCTCACTCTACATGCTGCACTATACTCTGTTAGTACACGCGTGAGCACGGGTTCACACAGCACAGTATCACATTAGATTAGAATAGAACATCAGGGCTAAAGGGCTAAAAATAGCATACATCACAATAAAATAGTTTAATAAAATGATTCTCCAAATAGCATCTAATCTTGTAGGCTTCCATGGGCCAAGAGCCCTGACTAGTGACCACTCACCATCTAGGGATCTCTGGAGTAAAGCCAACCCCACAACCTGGGGGCTGCCCAGAGGATGGACAGGAAGCCAACAAAGGCCCTGAGCAGGGTCAGTGGCAGCAAAGTGGGCTTGAGGGTCCCTACCAAAGGCTAGAGGTACACACACCAAGGGCTTCATTTTGCTCATTATTTTCTGCCCCTTTCTGTTTTTTTCTTTCCATATCTCTCTATGTCTTTCTCTTTTCTCTGATTATCTCTGGTTTTTTTTATGTTTTTAAACATCTCTCTTTTGGAGGGAGAGGCAGTTGTCTTTTCCTTTCCTGCTTTCATTCTCTCTTGAATATTAGCTGTCTGGTGTGGATCAGACTGTGGGCCTCTATGTCCAGGTGAAGTATGAGGGCAACGACCAGATACATAGCTGTTGTCCCCCAGGCGCCATGTTAAGCACTTTCCTTACAGTAACTGCTATAAACCTCATGTCCGTTGCATGTACTTCATTATTCTCGATTCCACTTTCCAGATGAGAAAACTGAGGCACAAAGGCTAAACGACCCGCCTCAAGGTAAAAACACTGTGATGTGAATCCTGGCCGCACAGCTTCTGAGTCCGAGCCCTTGACCACCACCTGTGCTGCTTCTCAAAGAGGGGACGACTGTGAAACATGGAAAGCAGTGTGTGGCCCGTGGCAGCCTGTCTGGGAATGCTCGTGTCCTCTGACTCAGCTCTAGGATGATTCCCAATTTCTTTGCTAATGAGAGAAGAATCAAAGCACTCCTAGGGCATAATTAAGCAATAATTGATGATTGCTTTGGGCTAAAGACTTTGCTTTTCTCGAGCTTTTGTTCTGCTGAGTGAGGTGGGGCAGGCGGTGGGCAGAGCCCTGGAGGCACGTGGTTGAAAACATGGTGGGGGTGGGTTACGAGACTGGGAATCAGGGAGAGAACACTGGGCAGAGGCAGATGGAAAAAAAAATTTGTTGAAAAAGTGAGGTTTGGGGTGTTTTAGGGATTTAAGCCAGGTGGGTTTAGCAGTATTCTACTAATTTCCCTGCAAAGCTTCCTCACTTGTCATTAGTGCTTTGGGAGTTTTTAATGCATGTGTTTTTTTTAAACATCAATTAGCATTTAGACCTGTGTCAGGTGCAATGGGTTCAGCTACTGCATCCAGCCATCCTGGCTTCCACCTGTGAACCAGTTTGCCTGCCTTTTCAGTTACAGACCACAAGCCTGCCTTGTTTTACTGTGCTTCGCTTTATTGCACTTCACAGGTGTTGTGTGTTTTTACAAACTGAAGGCAGGGTCCTCCCCCAGCAAAAAGATTACGGCTCGCTTTGCCGCAGTAGTCGTGGTCTGGGGCTGAACCCACAGTCTCTGAGGTATGGCTGTATATTGGCAAGCGCAGAAGCTCTGCCCTCACTGAAAGGCATCCCCCAGGACTCCATGTGGTGAGTGGCCAGCCCCTGGGCATGTGTCTTGTGACTACCACCTCAATTCTGAGTTTGTCTCCTTTCTGGCTCTGCCAGGGATCCCTAGTCACCGTTTCTCTGGCATTCCCTAGTGCAAGTGACGTGCACAGATCTGTCATTTCTATCCCTGTCCCTTTGTTCCCTACAGTTCACACATTTGTACATAAATGCTGCAGCCTGTCTGCCGCTGGCTTCACCTTCCCCTTGCTCCCTTTGTCATCTTTCGTCCTTTCCTACTTGCATTGTCAGCCACTCAGAGGAGGTGTCTCCACAGCAACAATGACAGCAGACACCTCTCCAGATACACCTGAGCATTAGCCATGTATTGTGCCAAGGCTGTCACAGGGTTCTGAGGCTGGCAGCAAAGTGTTGGTGGGTTCTTAAATAGTGTTCTCCAACTAGCCACCCAAAGCCAGGCTATGCCCTGAAGGGGCCCTTTGCAGGAGAGAAAGGTAGATGGGGGCGGGTCTTCCTTCCACGTAGAGCACCTGAGAGGTGGACTGTGGCTGGGGAGAAGGAAGAAACATGGAAGCCACACTGGCCCACGAGCTTCCCCAAGAGTGCTCTGCAAATGCATGTGGAGTGAGGTCCTGGGCAGCCGGAGGAACACCTCCTGGGCCCATCGTGCCCCCCCACCCCGGCCCCATCACAACAGTTGGACCCCCTCCTGCCTGTCACAACTGTGGGTGAAGACAGTTGTGAGATGAATGAGGCAGAGCCTGTATCCTATTAATCCCTGTAGCCCCAGCACCTACAGTGGGATCTCTGGCACACAGTAGGCATTCAGCAGTGCTGCGATTATCTGAGAAAGTGAAAACAGGAGATTATGATTACCACTAATGAACTTATTATCCAATCATTGCTCAAAAGAAAAAAAATACAAATAAGGATTGAAGAATGGGGTGGGGAAAGAGAAAAAAAAAGGAGGCACTGGGCTTATGGGGTACTTCAAAGGCAGAGGCCTGGGTGGGGCATTCCAGTCCCCCCGCCCACCCACCCAAGAATAAACAAGACAAACAGGGAGAAACCAGAATCCGGGCCACGAGAGAATCAGCGGGTCCTGTGAAGAAAGGCAGGTTATTTTGCTGCCAGCACAGAGTCAGGCCACCGTAAGCTCCTGTCCTCTCTGGGACTGGCTGAGGCGTCTCCCCAGTGAGTATAAAAATACCCGGAGGAGCAGCTCTTCCCAGCAGTTGCTATTCAAGTTCGGAGTTCACAGGCGGAAACAAGAGGCCTTTGCAGCCTCACACAGTCAACATGCAGAGGAAAGAAAACACCGGTAATGACAGTAATTTTTTTCCCTTCACTTTGACCAAGTCATCCAGGCATTTGTCTTTTTAAATTGTCTGCAGCAAAGGTAACTTCTAACCATGAAAATTATTCAGAGACTGCTGGCAGTGCACACTGATGAAAAACTGAAGAAAAACTGAAGGAAAAATACCACAAGAGGGGTCGATTCGTTTTGGGGTGTGCTGTAGGGGCCCTGAAAGTTGCTATCGCCAATCATACAGATGTCCTTGCCTTTTTATATTGTAGCCAAAGAAAGGTCAGGAATCATCCATCTGCTTGTCCTAGCCTGGATTTCTGGTTGCAGTGGCATGTCTCTGTAAGATTCCTCCTGAAGATTTTTACCCTTTAGAAAGGAAGAAAGACTATTCAGAGCAAGTTGCTTCATTAGCAAATGTTAGTCCTGCTGTCTGCGTGTGCTGGTTGGAAGAGCGAGTTCAAAGCCCAGGATGAAGCAAAATTGTTCAGTGCTGAGGAGAAAGCGAACCCCCCTCAAAGAGGACGGAGTCGGAATAAGTGAGGGATGAAGTCTAGAGTTGGGATCATGGGCAAACCCGACCCTTCTGTTCTCATTTTTAACAGTTCTTCTCTAGGTGAAGGAAGTAACATTTCTAGGCCATCTTCAGAAGGCCGTGAGCATCAGGCCCAATGCTTCCTGATTGAGAAACTCTTCTCGAAGCTGATTTCCCCTTGCAGAAGGCAGGGCTCTTCTTGAACAGTGATTTCAAAGAGTTAAACTGCTTCCATATGTCCAGCATGAGAATGGAGTTTGTAGCCTTTGGCAACCTCGGCTGAATCCAGCTGCAGCTGCTACCTGTGTGTTCTACTCTGTGTGTGAGTGTGTGTGAGTGTGTGCACACACACCCGCGCACCCATGTGTGCAGTGACATCTGAACCATGTTCTGACTGTGTCAATGAAACTGTTATGTCTTTGTTGGGGGAGATATTAATTCTGAGCAATTACAGCTCCCTCTCCTCTCAGCCCTTCCCACCCCTCCCCTCCCTTCATCTGCTCAGCAAGGACCATGGACCATGTCAAACAATATACAACAGAGAAGAATGCAAATAAACTTTAGTCTGCATAGCCCAGCAAAGCAGTTAGCCGCCCACTTGCAAGATACTTAACTCTTGTACACATGATACACAAAGAACGCTAGCTACTTTCACCAATCCCTTCAGACCAAAAAAAAAAAAAAAAAAAGCTAAAAGAACTGATCCTTGTCTTTCTATCTGTGAGGTTGCAGTTCCTCCTGCTAATACAGGAGCTTTCCCATGATGCAGTGTGATAAGGATTGGCCTACATGTAGTCCAGAAAGCAACCGCCGATGTTTCCTTGATTAGGTGTCTTATCTTCCATTGAGCTGCATCTGATGAAGATTGCTGACAGCATGATGGCTGGGAAAACATCGGACAGCTCCATAAAATGGCAGCTATGTTATGACATGTCAGCCAGGACCTGGTGGATGGTAAGTGTAGCCTGATAACATTTTTTCCACCCACCCCCAAAACTGCCCCCCTCCTTTCTTTTGAGCTCCTCCTGTATTGTCCCGTGCACGTGTTATAAAGTTCGCTGCCTGCGGAAAGTTCAAGCTCAAGTTGTGGGAGCCTGGGGTGCCTCTGCACACCAGTGTGCTAGATAGGATTTCCCTGCTATTGTGACCAGGGACATAGGCCTTCTTTTTTAAAAGAAAGGCAGTGTGAGTTTTTGTTCACTTTTTTTAAAAAGGAAAAATGCAAACGGTACAGTCTCGGCCCCAGGCTGGCCGCTGTGAAATGTATGGAGGTGGGGCAGTCAGTGGGGGACTGGAGCCTTCTTGGCTAATTGTTCTTGTATTAGTCTTAAAACAGAGTAATGCACTCCTTTCTTTGGCTGCTCTGAATAACGATTTTGATAGTGTATTGTATCATGTTGTGTGCGGTTCCCTCATCAGTATGCGACTGTCCCCCACGCTTCGCCTTAATTTGGAATCCACCTCCCTTTCAATGAATACTGTAACTGGAGCAACCACTGATTACTATGCCACTCAGCGTAATTAAATTTAGTTAATGAGGATATGCATATTCAGTTCATTATTTTTCTTTGGTCGGGCAAATGTGTGTGGGTTTGTTGTTGCTTTTTTTTTTTATTCCCATATTTGTTCAGCTGCAAATTTGGGGAAGAGGGAAAAAAGCATGAAAATTCAGGATATTGATGAATCTTGTGATTCAACTTTAAAAATAATATTGGGAGGAGAGAAGTTGTAACTTACTTTAATCAGAATGCTGGGATAAGAGGCAGTTTTGGGGGAAAAAAGCTTTCACATCAAAAAAGAGCTACATGAAAAATTTCAATCTACTGATTTCTGGTGTGTGGACAATGGTCTCTTGTACACAATAGTCGTGACATGAATGGGGAAATCTGCAGGCAACCATTTCAGTACGAATATTAAATTCATTCTTGGTTTAATTCATCTGAACTTTATTTTTTCTTTCTTTCTTTCTTTCTTTCTTTCTTTCTTTCTTTCTTTCTTTCTTTCCTTCCTTCCTTCCTTCCTTCCTTCCTTCCTTCCTTCCTTCCTTCCTTCCTTCCTTCCTTCCTTCCTTCCTTCCTTCTTCTTTCTTCTTTCTTTCTCTTTCCTTATGCCCCTTTCATTTATGTCTTGAGTCCTTTTGCTTGCTTGCTTGCTTTGATAATTATTATGCTTACTGCATGGGCTGTTTTCTCATAATTAGTACAGTGTGAGACAATGGGCACTTTATTCTAGGTGGGGAGGGGTATGGCCAGCCCCGTGGTCAGCCCACCCCCGGTGCCCAGAGGGAAGGGAGCGCCTTCTGAGTAGTCCTGGCTCCTGGCACTGCTGGCTGGGCAAGAAGGTTTCTTACTAGTGAGTTTGAGTTTCCTGAAAGGTGGACGTTACACTGTTGCTGCTAGGATCTTCCCGAGAGTCCAGTGTGCAGAGAGGTGGCACCGCACACTGCACTTCTCATGCGCTTTCTCATTAACGTGCGAAGTGTGAGCTGCAGGGAAACTTCTGCCGCTGCTACTTGTTGCTGTTTTGAGCACTGTCTCAGAAAGAAAGGCCAGTTCCTCAAGGAGAGACAGAAGCCTGCCTCCCTTCCTTTCTCTTTCTTTCCCTCAATCATTTTATTCCAAAGTGCTATCAAACTCTACAGTGGCAGGTTTTCACTTGTGGTTGTGTCTCCCACTAGATTTAGCACTGAGTGCGTCTGTGGGTACAGTGAACTCTTGAAATAACTGACAGATATTACAGAATGTTTACCTAGCAGTTTTGCTTGATGTGACTGTACCAAGACCTGGAAGTGATGTTTTAATAGTTACTGTGTGTCTTAACTATTATTATTCTAGGTTGTTGCCAGAAGTGAGTTTTAAAATCAGCATTTCTACTAACTGAAACATTTTTCTGTTGGAAAAGATTTAGGTTTTACGCTAAAATTTTTTACTTAAAAATTGGGATCCATATGAATACAGAGAGGTAATCACTGTAAATATTTTACTGTTAAATTTCACCATTCTAGTTTTGCACAGAGAGGTCATAGTTTCTGAAGAGATGTGTGTTGTGAGTATTACTGTTCAGGATCTGTGTAAGCTGATTATTTATATTTTAAAAGTGCATTATTTTATTGTCTGAGAGGATGCAGAATATGTACAGGGACAGGTTTAGGGGTAAAATGTTAAGTGCAAAGTTTTGGATAAATTTAGTCTTTATTAGGTGACGTGAATGATATGGACGTTTCTTATTAAGGACAATGTAGTTGTAATAAATTTTGTTAATTTGGGGGCCATGTCTGAGAGATTGATATTTAATGTGTCACTGAAAACTTGGAATGACAGATGCTTTGTGGAAAACATAATTAATTAAACTAAATGGTTGCTTGTCACTAGTGATATACTGGGAGAGAGAAGGAGGTGCACGGTGCACGGTTTTGCCGACACTCCCCTGTTCTGCATTTAAGGAATCATTCTGAAAGGTGTTTTAAGGCTCTTACAGACTAGTTTATTGTGACTCTTCTCTCGCCACGACACTGCTTTTATTTTTGCAGTTACTCTGGGGCTTTTGTGTAAGAAAGGACATCGTATCCTTATTTGGTTTAATCAAATGAAATTTTAGTAACCAAATCCTGAATTCCAAAGCTGCAGTGTTAAAGGATCCGGCAATTGCTTCCTGACTTATTGTCTGTTTCATTTAGATGCTCTTACTGTGTGACAATGATCATAAATTCTACTTGACAGGGAAAAAACCCAAACAAGACGTAGTTGTCCAATTCTACATCTGTTTTCCTTCCTAGATAGGCATGTTTTAGTAAAACAGAGGGAGGAAAACCGTTTTATTGAGACAGCTAAAAATAAACAAGGACAAGAAGAGTAAACTCTTTTGTGTATGTATGTGTATGTTAAATATCATCTACATACATGCAGTTTTTAAAATGATGCGTATGTTTTACTTCTTTAGATTATTTTGCATATAACTATTTTTAGGGGGAAATCATGTGAACAGTTTAAATTACAGCTGGCTGGCTGTGTTTAGAGTTGTGCTGATGTTCTTTCACATTATTTAAAATACCACTGGTAAGTATTAGTGATGTATCAGATAAATACCGCTGTTTCATGAATGGTTATCGATGATGACATAGTTTCCTTTTGAACCGCTGGAAAATAAAACTGAAAAAAAATTTTTGGATCCTCCATTCTATTTTTCACTGCTTTTTAAAGCTCTCCGTGAGACTTAGAACTTCTTTGTTAGCTTCTTGGAACACCAGGGCACCCAGTGCGCATTGGACATTTTTTCTCTGAATTTCATGAGTCCAATCCTTTGATCCCATCAGAAGCAGGTCAGATCATTTGTAAATTTACCTTAGTCATGAAGAGTAATTTTTTAGATGTTAAGCCATAAAATTAATTTGAAAAACAAGTTGCCTGTCTATGAGACTTGAAATTCTCATAGTCTTGTAAATATTAATAAAAGCAAATGGGCATATAAACATAAAAATTAGACTAGATCTCATAGTACCTAAGGCACAAAGGTGAGTCTTGATTGAACACCAATTAATCAACTCAATTTTAATGTACTTTTTAATTTTCTTGAAAAAAATTTACTTTTTGAGAAGTTGGAGTGTTAAAATATCGAACGGGTACCTTATGTAATTTTATCATTTGGTTTAACACAATATTAAAAAGGTGACAAATTCATCCCTTTTTTTTACTGTTTAAAAAAATTCAAATACTATACTTTTACAAGTTTTAATTAAATAATTTGACCACAAATTTCAATATAGGTACAAAAACACTGAACAGACTTTTTATGGCAAATATTTCTGTGAAGTATTTGAGAAGTTGAGGTGAACTAAGGTTTATTATTAACTATTTTCAACTAAAAATCCTAAAATTAATGTTTTTTTCTTATACACGCTGAAACTAGAATATTTTATCTATATTTTACATTACTATATTTTACATTGGCATTTACAAAAGCCAAAGGGGTCCTACACAGTCTGATTAATATGATGAAAACATATATGAGAAAACCCTTGCCTAGGCCAACGAACATGTTTAGACTTTTATGGTAATCAACCAGCCATGCAAAAATATATCTAAAACTCAAAGTTCTATATTTCATTTCAAATTTTATTTCCTATAGAAGTATAATTGAATGTAGAAATGTAATTGAAACTGGTAGACCCCATACAGATAGTAACCACATCAACTAGTTTCCTGAGGTGCCTAAACATGGCCTCTAGTTCCAGAATTAGAAGCTATAAAATTTGTTTCATTCAACAAATATTTATGAAGAACTTGCTATATTCCATGTAGTGTTCTAGGTGCAGGGACACCCCAGGCTCTCTTTCCACCTGGAAACGCACCCAGCTCCCGGTGTTGTAGTCAGGGGATACTCATCATAAGGAATGCTTCTGAGTGATTTCTTTTTTCTCTGTAATGTCAGTAAGGATGTAGATTTTACATTTGTAGATTTGTCGCTCATGGTCTAAGGTAGTTAATGAGCCTTTCCTATATACACTTAGCCTCGTAGGTGAATGTTAACCTTACCATTCATTACTTAAGGCATTTCCTGTATAATGAATGATGTGGATAAAACTAATAACTTATTAAATATCTGTTCTTGTGTAATGAAACAACAGTAGTGATGATGAAGTCTGAATGAAAAAAATTACTTCAACATTTGTAAATAATGGTAACACTTTTTTTAACATTTCAAGTTTTCTCATAGACTGCCCTTTTTTAAATTACACACCTTCCATACCTATTTTCTTTAGTGATGCATTTTCATTTGTAATACCATTTTAGCATATTTAAATAAAAGTGAACAGTATGGAAAATATGGTTAAATACATTAATGTTCTTCCAAGATACCTTCTGCCCTGTGAATGATTTTTATTTAATTTCCCACAATTTATTTTCACTTACATGCTTGCAAAACAAATGCAACACACAAACTTTGGATAAGTTAGTATCCTTTGGATTATGTCTCAGTGGTGATTAGATGGTTGTTAATCTAATCACAGAGTCAGGAAGCACAAGTGCCCATCTATCCTCTTTTCCAGTTCTGTTTTGGACTCAAAGGGTTGTGTTCTCAGGGAGTGTTGTTACCTCTGCTATCTATGGGAAAGCGGGCGTTGAGTTTCCAGTGTTGAGACGAGTCAGCAAAGACAGACGTGGGGCTCACACGTCACCGAAACCACAAGGCATTTCTGGAACATAGCTGAATGATGTCAATTACCACCTTTAGGAATTTTTTAATTCCTTGAGATTATTTTGTGACATTTTGTGTATGATGATTCGTAATATATATTTTGAGAGGTTGAGAAAATGAGCTTGGTTATAGGAAAATATTCCAGGCTAGTAAAAGAGAAATTACTTTCTTCGGTTGCATTTTAATGTGTAAAACAGGGTAATGCACCTTTAGTTCAAAACTTCTTTTCAGAAGAGATTCTGCTAAGGAATATATGCAGCTATAATATATACTTCATTAACTTTATGCATTTTAAGTTTTATTGCATTTTAAGTGCCTAACAAAGGCCCACGAGTATAAAAAGTACTTGATAAATGTTAGTTATGATAATTATTATTTCAACTTACACTTAGCATGCTTTATAATGGGACAGATTTAGCATATCATGTAATAGACAGCTTTAATAACAGTTTTTATTTCTCACTTTCTAACATAAATTCTAACTGGGCACCTCTCTTAAAAATGACTTTGTTCACAAAGCAATTATTTTTTTAACTTCTCGCCACTGTGTTCATTTTCTGATGTTATAACATAATGGATATGTTTATGAGCACGGGGCTGAATCCTGGGAAATGTAGATTCGGTGACCTCTGGCAAATGAATCTGCTCCTCTTGCGGCTGCTAGAGCCAGCTGTAGAGTGCAGATAATCGGACTCATTACTTGTCGCTCCAACCTGTCGTGAGGATGAATGAGAAGGAGCCGGTGAGGCACCTGGTGAATGCAGTGTAAATACCAAGTTCAGGACACATAACCAAGGGGTCTGAAACAAGCTGTGACTATTTCCACAGGCTGGGACCTGAGCACTTAGTAGGTACTCCAAACATACACAGGAGAAGTTAAGTGAATGTAACTAGCATTTTCTATGGGGCTTTCCTAATCATATTGACTTTATGAATTGATACATTGTTTTGTGAGAACTGCATACATTAAATGAGTCCTAAAGATTCAGTATTTTCCATTTCAAATTGTAGCAGATTTTTTAAAAACCAAGCCTCCTGAAGTATGCCTTATGCTTAGTGAGATTCAGTGGCTAAGGTTACATGTTAGCTGAGTTTTAAACATTAAATACGATGATTATAAGAGTAAAAGAAATCAATGATTACAAGGTCCTCCTATTTGCCAGATGTTTGCCAGGTACTTTGGGAGGCAATCTGTATTAGTAAAATAGGAATTACCAGCGCCACTTTACAGATGAAGACACGGGATTCAGCTAAAGCAACTTGACGAAGCGGATTCCACTAATAGAAGGGGAAGGGGACACAAGAACCCTGAAATCTGCAAAGTCCAAAGGTTGTCTGCTCCTCGCCTAGGACCCAGGTATAGACTCATTCAATGACCTGGGTTGTGACATGATTTGTGACCACGGTCAGGTGTTTTGCCATGGCCCGCTCTGCACCTGCCTACCCCTCCAGCATCAAGCCTGACCTCTTTGGGAGGCCCAGCCCTCCCTGTGTGTTCAATGGGTCGGTTTGCTCACCCTCAAGCTCTGTCTGAGAATAGTGCAGCTCTGGGATTGGAGGTGGCTGGATTCTTTGGAAATGTGATTCCATGCATCTTTCCTCGAGACAATTAGACTCGCTATAGTCATAAGCCATCTGGGGGAAATTTTTTGGAAAGAAATTGGCAAGCAAAGCGTTTCCATTTTCAGGTTTTGATGATATCTGTTTACCTCATGGGGCTCTTGTGAAGCTCCAATGAGATAATACATAATAAATGACTTGAAAACTGTAAAATGCAAAACGAATTGAAGGTACACATATTATTATCTGCTGGTGTTAAACACGGGTGGGTGAAGGAAAGCTTCCCAGAATTTTGCCAGTGTTTTGGAGCATGAGATAATGGTAAATTTCCACCAGGCACAGAGGAAAATGCTGGCTGTCTCAAATGCTACAGGACGCTCTTTGCAAATTCCCCTGCTAAACTCGGAGGGATTAATCCTTCAGATAACAATGCACTACTAGTTCGCCAACATCCCGTGCAATTGCAGTGATAATAGCACCCACCTCCGCCTTTTGTATGTTTAATGGGAAGGCATGAAATAAGGAAAGTTTCCAAAATGGCGCCTTCCCATCTTACAGTTCTCTGGTTTTTCGCTGATGTAACTTTGCTCTTTTGCTTGCCCCTCAGAAGATTCAAATGCTCATAATTTTTTGATGACATTATTATTTTAACTCACACTTAGCACGTATTCTAATGAGAGGATTTAGCTTCTCATGTAGTATAATGGACAGCACAGTATGCTCTAAGTAGGATTTTTTCCTCTTCTTTTCAGGATTGTTAGAAGGAACGATATTATTAGCAAGTATTTGAATGAAAGCGCCCTAGCCCATGTGGTATGTTTTCGTGTGCTATATAGGCAGTATAAAGGTTCCAATACAAATGAGCCTACCTTGTTATACGACATCTATTACGTGTGGATACAAGATTTGTCTTGTGTTATTTAGTTGCTCAGGTACGCAACCAAAATTATAAAGCCTCAAGAGAATGGGGACCAGGTCTTGTTTACCAAGTTAGACCGCATTTTGCACATACAAAGCCCTTAATGAATAACTGTTAAATTGCACCTAGGCTGTTGCCACCCCTTTTTACTAATGGGGACAGTGATTTCAGTGGGTGCTCAAGCCCTGAGCCCATCAGCGATGACAGGCCCAGGTTACGCGTCACCACGCTGCCCTTCCCAAGGAAAGATCTAAGTGAGTTGGAAGCACATAGGACTCGGTGAAATTAGCAGCAAGTTTTAAAGCTGAGGCCGAGAGTGGGATGAAGGCCCCAAAGCAAAAGCAGCAAAGTGGCGTTTCCCGCCCAGTAAACCTGCTCCTGGTCGTTAGCGTGGGGCAAGGCGGCAGACAAGTGAGCCGTCTTCATTGGCACCCACCCTCTCCTACTTTCTTGGTCCCACTTTGTTGCAGTGACTGTGTTATACTGCCTGTACCCCAGGGTCTGATACGTCAGGGAACCTGCAAAAGGCTAACGTATCTTGGGGGGGATAAATGACCAAAGCAAGGTGACTTTGAAGTAAGTGAGGTTTTGGGTTAATTTCTTAGCTTGGATGAAGTAAGTTTCATGTAAGAGGTTATTTTTCCTCAAGGTTTCGATGATTTGTCCACGGGTGTTACTTTTATTGCGATGACAGGAAAGACCTGGGTGTGAACTGGCATTTTCACCCTCAGGGTCTGGGTGGGGCATCCGGGAGCATGCTGAGAGCACCAGAAGCCTGAAATAAAGCGGATGGAATAGGGAGAAGCATGGGTCTTTGGAAAAGTGAACAGGAAGGTGCTCAAGCTCTTGTTAAGAAGTATTTGCTTCTAAATGATTTTGAGAAGGACGTAAAATGGGAAAAAAAATCATCTGTTTGGACTAGGTTCTGTTTCAACCGGTATTAAGTCGGTGTCAGAATGAAAACTGAGACCACGGCTGCCGATGCCAGTGCCGAATGCTCCAGTGTCACGGACTCTGCAGCCCAGTCTGGAGTGTGGGGGGCCACCCACCCCTACCTCTATGTCCCCTTTCCCTTGTGGAGGATAGCCTCAGGTCCTCTGCCAACTATTAGAGCCCCCTTAGCTAGCTGCAGCCCCTGTCGCTACGATGCGCTTTCACATCTAGCAGCCCGCAGTGATGCAGCAACTGCGTTAGTGTGCTTGGCCCCTCCCCTGCTTCCTTTCAGGTATTTAATGGGAAATCATCGTAGAGAGACATGAGACAAAAAATTGATCGTGGATCATTACTTTTGCTTCCGAAAACTCCAGCCACTACTATATCCAGGAGAATTGTTCTCTCTCCCAAGCAGAGCCCCTGGCTTGAAGGTGTCCACAGCTGTTCTTTACCTGATTTCAAGGTGAATGCTGAGGCTGACAGCTAACCTGGGGGACTTCACGCAGAGGGAACTGAGCTTACATTTCTCAAATTTGGGCAGATATAGGTGGGGAGATTTGAGACTAAAAATCACATCATATACATTGTAGCATTCCTGGTAGAGGACAATAAACACTGATTTTTCTAGAATCACGGGTAGTTTGCTGTACTTGATAGCCCTGAACAAACTCACACAAACTTCTCTGTAAAATTCCCTCAGATTTGCACTTTGGTGGAATCATAGAATACAGCATGTCCTTGAACAACGTCATTTTCAACGTTGTTTCGTTATGATGTTGATGAGGGAAAGAAATCGATTCCCTCCTGGGGCTACTGTTTGTGTGGGATTGGCATGTTCTCTCCATGTCTGCATTGGTTTTCTCTGGGTACTTTGGTTTCCTCCCAAAGATGTGCAGGTGACATGAACAGGCGTGTCTAACTGTCCCAGTCTGAGTGGGTGTGGGTATGGGTGTGATACAACCTGCGAAGGAAGGGCATCTTGTCCAGGGTGCGTTGCCGCCTGGTGCCCTGAGCTGCCAGGACAGTCTCTGACCACCTGCGACCCTGAACCAGAGCAGTGGGGCTGGGAAAATTATCTTACTTGTTCTTTTATTCATCTTCCTTAAATGCATGTACAGCTTACATTTATTTCAATGTTAAATATTAGAAGTGTGTTGGGTCTTTATTTAGAGGTTTGGTGGTGAAATCCACCCCAGGAACTTAACTCTTGTTTATCTGAATTAGCCTCCGGTGAAACTGGTTCCATTACTCTTCATTCCTCTGACGTCACAGTTTCTAAGACCCTCCAGAGGATGTTAAGTGAGGACTTACTGTATGTGCTATGCAATACAATAAGGACTAAGACTTCTGAAGAGACAGCAATGCTTTTTTATCCATAAGTAGAAGGAATAACACTAAATTGCCATTTTATTTTTCCAATAAGATATTAATTATCTTAGGTGAGTCTATTCATTTTTCTGGCACCGAAGATGTTTATAAATGGTACCCCATATAATACAAACCACATGTTAATGTAACATGAATGTTCAATCAATTAGTTTACACACGCAAATGCTGGAATATTGATGACACATGTTAGCTTTTAGTGGGAAAACAGCCAACAGAGCTAATTTGATGCATTGATCCTTGGGACATGCACGCAGATGTGAACCTTTGACTTCATCACAAGTGATTTGGCTGACAAACAGTAGCTTGTAATTATTTTTGCGCCATCATAAATTAATTAACAAATCAATCAATCAGTTCAGACCCAGCAGCCCAGCCACATGTGCTGGTTTGGGATGTTTGTCTTCACTTTATCTCCCTCACATGTGCTTTTCTTATCAGATGCCTTGAAAACATTTGCTTGCGACAGATTGGCTTTTTCCGAAGCTCCATTAGGGAATTCCAAACAATAGCATGGGTGTAAGGAAATAGTGCTGATGAATTGATTAATGTTCTTGTAACTCTTGGCCAAAGGACTGTCAATGGGTAAAGCAAATAATTATTGAGTATTTAAAAGTTTTTGGCCAAAGCCATCTTCTCAGACAAGGAATGGGAAAAGAGCATCCCAATCTCTCAGCCAATAGGCAGCATTTAGGGATTGCTAAGGTAACAGTTCTCAACATTTTTCAAAAATGTACTTCTTTGGTTATGTTTCCACTCCCATCCTATATTTTGAAAGATTTCATTAACTGAACAAGTTGTGTTTAATGATCTGTGAGTTGTTGCATTTTTCAGACACAACCATCTAATAAGTACTCCTCAGTGCCAGGTTCTCTGCCAGGGACTTTGTATGTCGTATCTTATTTAATTCTTGCAACAATACTGAAAAGTAGAGTACGGAAACACTATATCCTCACTAATCTGTATTTTATACTGTTTGTAAACTAGAGAACTGAAGAGCAGCTAAAATTAAAATAGAAGAGAACATAGGATATAAAAATAGCCTCTGGAGGGTGTTTTAGATTATATCACGAGTCAGAGTTGCGTCATGGTTAGCAGTCTGGACTTCACGGGCCAGGCAACCTGGGTTCATGTCACCAATATTCTACTGAGCCCTAGATAAACTTAGACAAGTGCTGACTTCTCTGTGCCTTAGTTTCCTCCACTTTTATATGTGGGGAGAGTAGCAGGATCTGCTTTATGAGGAGTGAATGAGTTATACATAAAAAGCGCTCTGCCCAGTATGCAGCAAGTCCTCATGTTAGGGCGAACTGTTAATAGCAAGTGAAATGTAATTACCGTGCTTCACAATAAAATGCTTAACAATAAATAAGGTCTACAAATAAGGAAAAACAAACACGAAAAGGTTAAACAACTCCTTCCCGCCTCTTCCCCAGCCCAGGACCGCGCCCCGCCCCCCGAAACTGCAAGTTGAGGAAATGGTTCTTGGCAGTGAAGTCAGTGCATGAGGGCCACCTAAGCCAGCTGAGCTCCAGAAAGCCTTCACTTATTTGCTCTGACAAAGCAGTCTCTCCCACACTCTGAGCTCCTGTCCATTTTTGTCTATGCACTACGATTGCCATTTATTTCATTTTCTCTCACTCAACTCAAGGGCAAATTTCTGGAGAACACATCAGATCTTACTTAGCCTTCCCTTTCCTATCTCAGTTCCTCTTCCCAACCTTCATTGTACCATTGGAGGTGATTTGTAAGACTTGTTGAATGAGATTGAGCCTGCCTTAAGTTCCAGATTCTCAGCCCATCATAAGTGCTTTGTATGCACAATTTACAAATTATATAAATATGTAATATGTAATGGTAATATATTGAATTTTATATATATATATATATATAAAACAAAGTTGGGCCTGCTTTTCATTGATGTACCCCAAACACACACACAATTTACAACTGAGTTGTACTCCCTAAGGTCACATAGTCATTGGAAATTTTATAACATGTGCAGGAGGTCCTCAGAGAACCCATCACCAGGTGCAATAATGGGTCCAGGCAACCAGGGACAGGAACACGGTATCTTTCCACCACAGGAGAAGGGCCCTTTCTCCTTCCAACAGCCGCTTTCTCAGGAAGGAGAAGGACTTCCTCATCTCCCACCAACTGAGAGCAGACCCCACTGCTTTAGTCCAGGAAGTGGGGTGGCGAGAATCAGCAGTATGCCCTGAGGTCCCTGGAAGGTGCAAAGAGGGCAGAAGAGGGGCAATGGGTACCATTTGCCCCTCCCTCCTCCCCATCTCCTCTCCCTTCCGTTTTCCTAGCATTGGCAAGGACAAGAGGAAGTAGTCCTGCAACTTTCCTCCATCTGTGACTTGAATTCACCTCCTCTGCATCTTTCTCTCTCCTGGGTTTCTTCTCATCACTCTCTTAAACCCAGAAATTGCAGGACAGAGTGTGGTGGTTGGGGGTTAGGATTGAAGTAGACCTCCACAGACCCTTTTTTCCTTTTCCCTTTCTCTTTCTAGTCTATTCCTTCCATTCCACCAGTTTATCCCCGATCCCACCACTGTATGCTAGATCATGATGAGAGCTGGGGAATCTAGACTATAGATTGAACAGTGGCTGGTGTTGCTTGTTCAGACTCTTACCAGCCATGGGCCTCTCAGTTGGTAGGGAATGACTGTATAGAAGTGGGGACAGGAAGCAGGCAGAGAGGTTCCATTTTCAAGGCAGCTGTGCTCAGCCAGCTAGAGTAAGCCAAGAGCTGTGTGTCCATAAACATAAGCACCTGTCCTTTATTACTTATCTTGCCCGAAAACATAAAGGCATGGGTAGACAGGTCTTTAGCCTTTATACAAAACATAAATGTCTTTGTTGATGACCCTGTTGCTATGTCTTATTTAGATCATCCATCTTTACAGTGTTTTATATAGACCCAAACCTTTTCCTTCCTATTAACACCGCATTTGCAAATGCATAAATCTACTCATTCTGTCAACAAATTTTTATAGAACATTTACCAAAAATAATTGCTGCATATGAACAAGGCAGACTTCATTTCCTTCCTCATGGGGCTTACTCTAGTGAAGAATACAATATCACAAGTCCTTTTTTGGTAAGTTATAGGCTGTTGTGAAACTTCACAAGAGAGGTACCACCTTTATCTTGGGGATGGTATACTTTCTCCAGATTCAAATGAGAGGGGAGAATATTAATTTCTGCAGAGCGGTCAGTAAGTGCAAAGGCCCAGCAGCAAGATGGAACATAGAAAAAGGTGTCACGCTGTAAGTGAGGGCACTTAAATTGGGCAGGAAAATCCACAGTGAAGCCCTGCGTTTTGCTGATCGACGTAAAGAAAAAATGTGCAGGAACAGGGCCATGGGCTTTTAAAACATCCCAGCCTACACGCCACCAGTACCTCCACGGCACCAGCGCCCTGCCACACTCCGCACACCCACTGCAGGACAAGGATTTCATTATAGCGAACCTTCACAGACAGAGATCGAATAACACAGGACAAGGGTCTGAGCGCAGATGGCCTGCCGCTCTGCTCGTTTCTGGTTCACCCAGCCTATTAGACCACAGCCAGATGTACTGTGTTACCTACATAATCCTTATCAGCAGCATTCCATCTGTGTCACCCAAGTAGCAAGAATTAGGCAGGCACCCTTTTGGCAAGTGGCCCGAAGGGTACAGAACGCAGGTACGCCTGGGAGGCATGTAACCCACAGCCCTCCAGGCCCGGAGAGAAGAAAAACACATTGAGTTTCTGCTCCAGATACTCACTTGAGTTGCTCCCACATTCCAGAGAGAGGTGGGTGGGGGGAAATTTGGAGGTTAGCTGTGGGGCCTCGGAGTGATGATTACTTTGTAATGGAACAAATTAAATTATATGAAATTTTAGATGCTTTTCCCCTGCCCTAGTGGCTCCCAATCTATTTAGGGGTAGTCAGGAAAAGGGGACCTTCACAACAGCTGCTTAGCTGCTTGAGCTCAGAGAGGAAAACCATAATTTGTCTGTAATCCCTAATGCCAACAGTTGTTCATTAAGAAACAAAACTAATGTAATCTTGATTATTTGCTCAGATTTCTACTCTATCATGTTTTGTACATCTGGCAGGCTAATGTAATTTTCCTCAGAAACCCAAAGCAATCTGGTGCTCAGACAACACCATGCAGATTTAGGTAAATTCCAGGCTCAGATTAGCATAATACTAACTAATCACGAATATCATTTGCATTCATTAGAGTGTTAGGGAAAAAATTGTTTCTAAATGGCAGAAAATTGAAAGAAAGATTAAGGGTAAGAGCTTGAAAATCCTGTTTGGCTTGATGCAACTATATTACAGATGATTTTTCTCTTACAAGGCCTAATATTTAATGTGCAAGTATTAATTAGAGTATTGGAAAAAGATTGCATCTAATTAGAAGAAAACTAAGAGAGATTAAGGACCAGGCCTATGGACTTGTTTTTGCTTGATTCAAGTGCGGAACAGATAATTTCCTGTGCAATGTCAGGGAGATTAAATGTGTAAAAGATAGGGTGATTAATTTTTTTTAGAATGAGCCAAGCCTTTTTTTTTTTTTTAAGATGAGGGAGAAACACCATCTCTTTCCCTCATGGATTAAGAAGTTACTGGTCAGTGCCTTTGTTTTTATGATCAAGGGGAGAAGATAACAGAGTTAAACTTCGAAGTCTGAAATATTCCCATAAAACCCAAACATCAGGAAAAATCTAAAAGGCATGGGTGACAGACCCCAAATGATGTACTGATTAAAAAAATAAAAAGATCGCAACCCCCACCTCTTGGTGGGTAGCTGTTTTCCTTGCAATTTCCCAGGTCCAGCAATTTGGTATAAATGGAATTGTTTCCAGGCTGTGTGCTGGGGCCTGTGCTGGAGTGTGGTTGCAGCAATTGTCTGCAAATCCTGTCTCTCCACAGCTCGGCTGATGTGTGGCTAAATTCAGCACTGCCTTCCTGAGGGCTCGGAGCAGGTGCTGGCCAATGGCTTTGGCTTTTCCTTGTGACAGATGAACAAGCCGAGCCTGCTCCCCTGGTGGGGAGCCAGCTGAGCAGCCATTAGCAGACATGACTGGATGTCCAGGCTAGCCAAGCTGCTCGCGGAAGCTGGACTGGAGTTCAGGCTTTGGTCTCCAAATGCATGAGGGTCTGGGCAGAATGCTACAGGAGCTTGCTACTCAAAGAGTGGTCTGGGCATCAGCAGCTTTGGCGTCATCTGGAAGCTTGTTGGAAATGCAGCATCTCAGGCCCCGTCCTAGACCCACTGGGACAGAATCTGCATTTGCATGTGATTCCTGGGAGAGGCATGGACTCATTATAGTTTGAGAGGAGCTGGTGTAGAAGATACCAGGTCTCAAACATTTAGAAGTGTAATAAATCTCACACTGAGAACTTATCACAACTCACAATCCTGGGGCCACGAGGTCTATGGAAGATAGGGTCCTTGGCACTGCCCTGGAGAATCAGCTGGGTAGAGGGACAAGCATGGATTCAAATCCACCTCGCCTACAGCCTTGGTGGAAAATTACTTAATGGCTGTCTCAATTTCCTCATTTTCACATGGGAAAAATAACCCCTGTTTTAGAGACTTGAGTAAGCTCATGTCTGCAGGAGGTTTAGTACAGTGTCCTGTCCATTTTAGGCCCTGCAAAGAGGTTAGCTCTGTGTCCCCTCCTCTCTCTTTGCGACCCACTTCCTTGACCTACCCCTGTCCCTAGGTCTTTTCCCTGTCCCACTCCCCCTACCCCTGCACCAAGTGCCCTTCTTAGCTTCAGCTGCTCATTGGCTCTTGTACCTTTACTGTACAGCTCTGTCCTCTGACTAGGTTGCCAGAGTCCAGGCTTTTACTAAACCTTCCTGATGGTATCCATCCCATAGCCTATTCTCTCTGTTCTCTGCTAAACTGGAAGATGACTCAAAGCTAATAGCTACAATCATGTGCAGGGTGTTAAATACACCATTGTCTTCCTGGCCCAGTGGATCTCAACCGTGGCTATGCCCTAGGATCATCTGAAGATTGTTTAAAAAGTACCCACGCCCCCTCCTCCTGATTCAATGTCTGAGGTGAGACCAAGCACCTGAAGATATTTTAGAGTTCCCCAGACAGTTAAAAATGAGTGCCAAGAATAAGAACTAGTGCCTCTAGGAGAGGAATCAAGACCAACAGAAAGGATATTTTTCTCTGAGAAAGATCTTTCAGCACACAACAGAGTGGACGGTATCAGTGAGAGTAGCCATGTCTCAAATGAAGTGAGTACTCAGTGTTGACCCATGTCCCAGGCAGTTATTCTCTCTCTTCCATTTGTTACGTTTTTTGCATGAGAAATGCACCCTACAACTAGCGTCAGAGACCAGGGACCCTTCTTTGTTAAGTCACTTAAAAACCCTGTGGGAAAGCCATTTCTTCTTTCAAAACCGAACCTAGAAATACTAGGAATATCTGTTTAGTGCCTAAGCAATTCCACAGTGTCCCCCTCCTGTTTTCTTTAAACGACTTTTTGAAGGAGAGCCAAACAGGTGGGCAAACCCAGGAAGACGGTGGATATCTGTATGTGCGCATTCGAGAATGTGTGTTTGAGTGTGTGCCCTTGGAAGATAAGATAGATAAGAAATAGCATCTTAGTGGGGGAATTGCAGAACTGAGTAAGAGAACAACATGTATCAGATTCCTGCATCCCCTTATTAGAGCTCTGAAAACAACTAACCGCATCAGTCCAATGTCTGATAACGCTCAATGAATGTAATTACCTTCCTCATTCATCTATTATAAAAGCTACATTGTCATTAGTTTTGTAGGCCAAATTCTCTAGCTGTAGTACAATGAAACTAGCCATTAATAAAAAATTATTAAAGAACAATGAATAACTGGTCAATAGGATTCAAATTAAAAATACAGATTTCTTTTGGAAATAAAACGTAGCATCATACTCATTCAGCACTTACTGATTGCCACTTTTAATTAGTTGGTATGTATTATACCATTGAATCCTCTCAAATGTCTTGGAGTATTTTCATCTTCCTGTTACACTTAAACAAAACGAGGCACGAAGAGGTCAAGTAACTTTCTCAAGGCTACACAGAGAATAAGTAAGGGAGCTGGCTTTGAGATATAACAATCTGGCTTCAGAATTTGCATTTTTCACCAGTGTGCCATATTTAGTATCCACATTTATGGAATTTGGTCAAAAT
>VMDR010007820.1:0-38900 GCA_007922815.1 Macrotus californicus
GTTGTTTTTTTCCTACCTTAACTGTGGATTCTGAACAACTTATAAGATTTATACAACCATTATTTTGAAGGTTGCTTAGTAGCCCATTGTATAAAAGTAGCAATTTATTTAACTGGTCCCTTATTCTTTCATTTTGGTTGTCCTTCTCTCCCTCTGTCCCTCTTTTTGCTATTATATAATAATTTTGAAATATTCTATTTGCTACTAGGAAGTTTTGTCTCATTCCCTCCCTAAATTCTTGTTTGAGAAAAACTTTTCCTCTTCCCTCATAATGTCAAGCAGCTGGTAAAGGGCAATTTAAATGTTTCAGTTTAGCAATCAGAGACACATATTCTATTCCACTCTGAGTGAAATCCTAAAGATGTAATTTGTCCAGATGTGAAACTCCTGAGTCTTTGGGGATTTCAGCAATGGTTTTCTGCTCTTCTTCTTAGTCTTCTGGATATACTTCTCCATATTATACACAGTTCCTAAGTTGTAAGGTAGAGTAGGCTGTTGATCAGAAGTAGTAATAGCAATGAGCTCCGGGTCTTCCTCCCTGCCTTCCCCCTGTACCTCCTACGTCTGCATCTGAAGATTGTCTGAGTCATTCTCAAGGGCAATTTAGCTTATACTGTTTAAGTCTGGAATTTTATGATCAATTTGTGTCAGTTAATTAGTGAGTGCTCATGTTCATTAGACCAGATGGAACAGAAAACTGTGTCCTTTTTAACTGGGAGATACATAATCTAATTTTGTACAGTGTTAGGAATACTGGTGTAAATAAGAAATACCATTCACATTTAACTTTAGAATGTAACCTGCGATGCAGAGAAGGAAAGGATCTTGCCCAATGAGACAGCTAGAAGTGGGGCTGAAGGAGGGTGCAAGTGTTCCTGGGGACTCCCACCATATCCCAGTGGGTCTGAACATACCGGAAGGGAAGTCTCATTCAGGAAGTGCTCACCCATTGCCCAAGAGTTGTCTGTGGGGTGGGGAGTGGAGAAAATAAGCACAGGGCAGCAGATAATGACACAAAGAAGGAAGGTTCTGAGGAAAAAAAAAGAGTAAATTAATATTAAAATACTTTGTGGGTAAACATTTATTGATATACAAACATCTATTTTATGTATATAGTGAAAAATTTAGGTTTAAGGTAACATGTGGAGCATGACTTCATTTTCATTAACAAATGAACATAATATCTATCTTTCTATCCATCTATCTATCTATCTTTCTATCAATCATCTATGCATCTTTTCATCTACCTAAAAAATTTTATTTCAAGGTGTTAACAGTGGTTATTTTTGGGTATTGGAAACTGGAGTGGTATTTCTCTCTTATTTGTCAACAGTATTTTCTTTTTTAAAAAATATATTGTTTTTTTAACTGTTTTTAAAAATATTTTTATTTATTTATTTGTAGAGAGAGGGGAAGGGAGGGAGGAAGAAAGGGAGAGAAACATTGATACATGGTTACCTCTCACGCTTCCCCTACTGGGGACCTGGCCTACAACCCAGGCATGTGCCCTGACTGGGAATCGAACCGGTGACCCTTTGGTTTGCAGGCTGGCGCTCAATCCACTGAGCCACACCAGCCAGGGCTCAACAGTATTTTCTAAGTGTTTTGTAATAAACATGTATTGCCTTTTCAGTAAGAAGAAAAACAATTGAAGAAAAAAGGCAATTATAGAGAAAGTTATAGGTCATGTTTTGAAAGCATATCTATGTGTCACAAGAACATAGGTAGCATTTTCAAATATTGTTTGGAATGAATAATATTCTTTTCACTGAGAACACCATTCCCATGGCACCTTTTGCATATCATACTTTCTTTTTATTTTTTTAAGATTTTATTTATTTATTTTTAGACAGAGGGGAAGGGAAGGAGAAAGAGAGGGAGAGAAACATCAATGTGTGGTTGCCTCTCATGCACCCTCAACTGGGGACCTGACCTGCCACCCAGGCATGTACCCTGACTGGGAATGGAACCAGCAACCCTTTGGTTCACAGGCCTACGCTCAATCCACTGAGCCACACCAGCCAGGGTTTATGCTTTCTTTACAGTCTCTATTATTTCTCATAGCTCAGAGGACAAGAATCTATGTCTCAATTACATGGTGGTCAGTTGGCCTATTAATTTTTATTTTTGTTTTTGTTTTGAAAGAATGATCAAGAAACTTTAGTAACTTTATCTGAGTGTCACCAAGGCTGAAATTAGTCCATGAAAGAACATCAACATAAGGGCAAGAAATGGGACAATATGCGTAATTTTAAAATCTTGGATGGGGGAGAGGGGGAAGCAAGAGGCAAAGTAAGCAATGTAACCCTTCCTCCCCATATCATATATGAAGAGTAAGTAATCACCATCTGGTAGTTACACTTCAGATGCTTTGGGATTTGTGCTGAGAATCGAGTTGGAGTGTGGTTGGGAGCTTTGTGCTTTACAGGAGGGTTAGAGACTCTAGATGATGTGAAAGTGAAGGGAGGGAGCTTCTAGAGAAATGGCAGAATGAAGATACTGAGAAAATGGTTCAAGGGAACTTTAAAAAAAATCCTTCGTTCTAGGCCATGTGTGAGAAAAAGGTTTCTGGTAGAATTCAAGGAAGCCGCTGACTTCAGACTAGGTTAGATGCAAAGGGACCATGGGAAATGAGAGAGAAAAGGCTTCCTCTGCCATTACAAGTGTGACATGGGTTGGTAACTCAAGGACTGGAAGTGTGCTGTGTAGAATATGGCCTTGAACCTCTGAAGGGGAGGGTGGACTCTGACCTCCCTGCAATGCGTTCTGCATATAGCAATGGTACTATCACTCACCAAGTTAAAAGCATCTGATAAGCCCTCAAGATGTTAAAAAAGAATCCAAATCCCTTACCTTGGCCTACCTGTAAAGCTTTGGGTGATGTGTCCCCACCCCATTGTCTGCCTTCTTTTGTTCCTTAAGCACCAACTACAAGGCACTTCTTTCTGTTTCAAAAACAGACTAAGCTAGTCCTCGCTTGAGGCATTGCATTTGCTGTCTCCTCCGCCTGAAAACCAGCACCCCAGTCTTGGCAAACACGCCTTATTTTTTAAGTCACAACTCAATGCACCTCTTCAGAAAGGATTTTCTTCATCACCCAACCTAAAATATATCAGCAACCACTTTCTATCATATCACCATCTTTATTTTCAAAAAAGCATTTATCATTACTTGGTATTTCCTTTTTTTTTTTTAAAATTTACTTTTAATTTCTGTTCTTCTGTTGGAATGTAAACCCCATGAAAAAAAGAGGCATCATCTGTCTTGTGTAATGTCTAGAATAGACCTTAGCACATGGTAGGTACTCAATAATATTTGTAGAATGAATGAGCAAATCTACCTCCAGATCTCCATATACTTATTCTGGGAACATTTTCGAGTCCCCTTTCATGAAATAGGTACCACTGTTCTACCTCCAGGGCAGCCTCTGTTGTTGAATGTAGTATCCAGCTAAGTTGTAAACACCGACAGGCACATCGTTTTCGTTTTGCATTCTCTGTACCCTGATGTGTGCTGGGAACTATTCACGGAGTGAGAGACTGAGTGAATGGACGAAGGAATGAATGAATGGGGTGTTGTGTTGCAGACATGGTCGATCCTTAGGCAGAGCCTCTGAGGTAGAAAATCTCATCTTGGTGGACAGGAAGGGAAAGGGGGAAAGACATTCACAGTGACATACAGAGTTTGTTTGAGGTGTGTCTCGAATCACATTTAAAATAATAAGTTACGTGAGAAAATAAATGAGGTAACTTCTAGGACTGGGGATCTGGAGTGTTTTAGAAAACTCTTAGCTTAGACTTACCCCAGTCTTCAACTTCTGTTACATATGGAGGCCACTATTCCTATCTGGCTACCTTAGAAATCTGATTAAATATCAAATTTTTGACTAAGAGAGAAAGAAAGAAGATGGAACCTCAAGAGGTTTCAAAAGGGATATATTTGAAGTAGGAGAAGGGAGGAAAATTAGAAAATGTTTCATTCAGTGAAATAGGCCTCTTCTACCTTTGCACTCCAGTGTATTTCTGGAGCTTTAAGATTTAGCTGCTACCGATCATATTAATGGCCCAGGGAAGCAGGGGGTTCACTTTTTTATGACTGTAACTTTTGAATTTTACTAGATAGTTTCTGCTGGATAAAATTCCAATTATTCATTTTTTTTTATGAAGAGTTAAGGGATTTGGGGGTTAACGACATGGTAGAGAGGAAGACCAGGTAATTTCACGTCAGCAGGTGTTTACTGAGATATGGGCTGACACAGTACTCTGTTTATTAAAATTTGTTTTATGGAACAATGGTCCCATTAGATGCTCCATGAACAAAGGATTCTGTAACATTAGTTTGGGGAAAGCCACTTAATCTTAAAGACTTTCTGGAGATGTACACTTTTGTTAACATGGAGAAGGCTCTGACATCTGTAGAAAAGAAAACTTAACTTCTGGAAGTAATTTGACTATGCTACCTGTGTGTGTACATGTAGTTTTGAATGTTACTAATACGCTTGAGGAAATGCATGGTACAGGAAATATTATGGACATTGGAGTCAGACTGACCTGGGTTCAAATTTAACTCTCACTACCTATTGCTGTGTGACCTAGAACAACTGGTTTAATGTTCCTGAATTCTGTTAGCTTTTTGTAAATTGGATATAATACTTTGCCCAATAAGTTTATTATGAGTATTAAATGAGGTGATTCAAAGCATGGGCTATTCAATAGTACTGGTGACCAGACAGGCGAATGATTATTGTATAAAAAAAAACCCGTGGGAGGTATGTATGGAACATAAATCTGAGTGAAGTAGTGTGCCTTATATCAAAGGGTCTCAGTATATGTCTGGTATATACAAAACACTTATGGGCTACTGGGCCAACACCATGCCAGGCACCTGGGGTACAGCACTGTATGAGCTGGAGAGGACCCTCATCTTCATGGAGCTCACTGGCTGACTCTGGGTGGTGTTTGTGTTCTCATAGCCTCATTCATGCTAGAAGTTGTCCCCCAGTCTTATGCCTAGTTGCCTTCATCTTGGCATTAAGAAATAAACCCTCCTCCAATATTATCTCTTCAGGTATATGTTCTGGAGGGGATATTTTGCTGCTGGAGTGGCTCTCCAAGTACGCCTTATGAATCCATAAGATCTGAAGAAAGTTTCACAGGTGATAATCAGGTCGGAACGTGGTGGGGAGAGGAATTAATTGGCAGTAGGGACAGTACTTAGAGAGCATCTTGTAAACTACAAACTAGACATGACTTTGGTTTCCCCTACTATCAGGTAAAAAGAGAATCATCACCCTTTCTGAGTTTTAGGGAAAGCGTTTATAGTGGTGGGTTTTTAAAATTTCTTTTATTTTAATTCTCACCTGAGGATATGTTTATTGATCTTAGAGAGACAGAGGAAATGGGCGGGGGGAGGGGGAGGGAAAGAGAGACAGAGAGAGAGAGATGTGAGAGAGAAACATTGATCAGTTGCGTCTCTCAAGTGGCCTGACTGCGGATCGAACCCACAACTTAGGTATGTGCCCTGACTGGGGTGGGGATCAAACCCATAATCTTTTTGGTATATGGGATGCTGCAACGAACTGAGCCACTTGGCCAGGGCTATAATGATTGTTTTTAAGGTTAATTTATAGGAATATTTAGTCCCTGCTGGAAAACTGGTTTCTGGATATAAGGGTTCAAAGGCTTGTGAAAATAATAGTTAACTGTTCTTCTTTGAACCATTGTCCTAGATTTGTCTGAGGGCTGGCTTTTGCATTTATGTGGAGAGTAATGGCAAATGCTCAAAATCATCGATAAAATATTTGAGAAGATTTTCAGGTTTTTTCAAAATGGTCTGAAAGAGAGAAAGTGGTTGTTTATTCCTTATGACACCTTCTTAGTTCCTTTATGTATATCCCTTACAAACAGGGATGTTTCGTGAGTCATTTGGAATAGAGAGCCCCAGGCACGCAGCCTTCAGTAACTTCTACCCGCAGCACAGTCTTTGAAGGCAAAAAGACTTTCCTCAGAAGGCTTTAGGGGCCTTGCAGCTAAAAGAAAGGAAATGTCAGCTATGTGACTGCTGAGGGACAACTTCCTATTCTAGGAAGTGACCTTGAAATAATGTTCAAAGTGCCTTTGAAGGATGTGTGGCTCATTTTGGTTGGAGAACATGTGGGCTTGGAAATGAACTGCCTTCTTGGGTTGAGCCTGCCTTCTCGTGTAGGGACACTAATGCGTGTTAATGGTATTGCCCACACTACAGTTAGTTGGGAAGATGACCAGCTGTTGCTTAACTATTTCCAATCTTTTTGTCTTACAAAATTATGTATCTTTTTGAGGCTTGGGGAAAGGATGTAGTTAAAGAAAAAGTGAAGTGGGGGTGAGGTGAGGAATCAGATCATTTCTATTTAAAAGTGGTGATTTATTGGGCTTCACTCTGAGCCTGAGTGCTAAATGCTTTATATTAATGTTCTCATTTAATCTACATAGCAACTCTGTGACAGATATATGATTATCTCCAATACTGAGGTTTAGAGAAGTAGAAATGAGTTGCCCAAAGTCATAAAGCTATTAAGAAAAGGAACTGGAGTTTGAATCTGGTTCTCCTTGTGTTGAAAATCTGTTTTCCTTTTAATATACATCATAATGCATGTATAACAGTTACTACTACAATTAACTACCACTGCCACCAAAACCAACAACTAGTGTTGACTGAGCTCTTACTTTGTGTCAGAGCCTGGGCTAGATTATCCCACTGAATCCTTGTGACTGGACTTTGAGCTGTTATGCTGACACAGTCTCTTTGTGGAGGTACAAGCACTGAGGGCCAGAGAGGGTAGGTAACATACCTCAAGTTACCCATCTTGCAAGGGGTGGAAGCAAGCTTAGAGCCCCGTCAGTTGGACTCTGGGCTCTGTCCTCACTCACTGCATTACCTCCTGGTTAAGAAGTGTCGGTGTGCCCGTGGACCCTGGGGACGTGGCCTGCAGAGGGAAAGGTGTGGGATGCATTAGTTTCCTAGGGTTGCTATAACAAAGTACTGCACACTGGGTGGTTCCAACAATAGACATTTATTGTCTCACTTCTGGAGGCTAGATGTCCAAAATCAAGTTGTTGGCAGAGTTGGTTCCTTCTGAGGACTGTGAGGGAAGGATCTAATCCAATCTCTGTTCTTGGCTTATAGATGGCTGTCTTCATGTTCACATGCGGTTCTTTCTGTATGCATGTTGGTCTCTAAATTCCCCTTCTTTATAAGGACACCAGGCACCCTGGAGTAGGACCCATTTTAATGACCACATTTTAACTTGATTACCTCAAGGCCCAATCTTCAAATAAGGTCACATTCGGAGGTACTGGGGGTTAAAACTTTAACACACGGATTTTGGGGAAATACAGTCTAACCCATAACAGGGCAGGTCTAGAGTTGTAAGAAACTTCTAAAATTTCTTAAAGTTCAAGTGATTAGAGAAGGGCAAGGGAGCTGGAGGGACCCCAGAGCCCTGATGATGGGCAGAGATGGAGCTCAGGGAAAGGTCGTTGGGATTTCTGACTAGGAGAGAGCCCATCTCATTGGAATCTGTCCCCTGCTCAGGAATCCAAGGGAGCATGGCAGAAGTGGGTGCTTGTTGCCAATCTACAAACGTGTGTGCTGTCTCCTGGATGTCTCTCAGGTGGGTTAAGGTGAGATGTGAGAATACTTCCAACCCAGGGTGTGGATTTTCTATGAGAAGTTAAAAGTAACTCTGAAATTTAGTAATATATAGTTATAAAAGATGTACGAGAAATACATGCTCCCTAATTATATTGAGAGAGCAATACAAAATTGAGGTATGAAAGAGACGTTCACCAAGACATGGATTGGGTTTAAAATTACTCCAGGGTAGTCTAACGTTGAATCACTGTAAATATCACTCACATATTCATTCATTTATCCATCCAACATTTGAAGAGTATATGTTATGGGTCCTGTGGTAACAGCTGGGAGGACAGTAAGACAATGTCATTATTTCTGTCTTCAAGGCAGACATATGTGTTAAACCATAACAACCTCAAAGTAGAAAATTCACTGCATGTATCTTCCCCCGGATATGCAGAAGAATCACTGGGGGGCTTGGATAAGTAAAACAATTTCTGGGACTCAATTTATATTAATTACCCTGTGCCCATGGAGGGCAATACTTGAGGAAAAATTGGAGACCTACACCAAGACTTATTTTGAAATGAGAGGATGTTGGTTCTATTCTTTCCTTGGAGTAGGGCTCTCAGTTAAGAGCCATGTCTGTCCTCATCTCCTCTTTGGCCCTGCCCCTGCTCCCACCCTATCTCCCCCAACCTGTCTCAGGATGGAGGAGGACGGCATCCCAGAGTTTCACACACATGTACCACAGCTTTTCTTCCAAGATGCAGCTCTTAAGGCTCCCCAAATATTCTTAAGGGGGTTAGCTACGGATCAGTTTAGCTGTCACTGGAGGGCTTAGAGTGGACTGTGCCTGCCAGGAGCTGTTGTTCTCTGGATGTGCTGCCAACAGATTAATAAGCTTAAGGATGGCAGAAGGACCTAGAGGCTGTTCGATGACATGGAAGGCTGGGAGAGGACACTAAGCAAAGCTAGGGTCACAGAGATCCTGTCTAGGGATATTCTGTTGGTGGAAAAATACCCTTCTCCCCAACATTGGAGGATGATGGGCTTCTCTTAGACTCCCTAGGGATTAGGACTGGGGACCGGTAAACTCCCAATACACACAGTTTCTCCTGAGCATGTAGATTCGACCTTTTGAAAGAGGGATCTAGTTCTAGAGCAGGATGCTTTTCCATGATGCTATCCTGAGCCACTTTTTCCCCTCCACCACTTCCCTTTCATTTATGTTTAAATTACTACCAGCTAGTGGAGCTAAAGATCCACATACAAATTCTTTTAAAAAAGTGACTTTTTTTTTCTTCCTGAGCTAGGAACAGATAATGATAACTAACAAGGGAGTCAAAGAGGATTTTTTTTTGCATGAAAATATGCAGATTTTGGTTAACTATCTCTTTAATACAAAGAATATGCTACACCTGAAACATTATTGTGTATTTTTATTTAATAAACTAACCCATCTATTTTGATCTTTTAAGAATACACTTCAGTGGCAAAACTGAGTGTCATTTGTAATTGTCCTGAAGGCAGCTGAAAGTTAGAGAGGCAAGATTTAATCTCCTTCCACACAGGATTGTTTGAATGACACTGGGTTCAGGAGCAGTGTGTGGTGTGGGCTTCTAGGAAACAGTGGCAGTTTTGTCTTCTCTTTGTTCACAGGCTGCTCTCTTAAGAGAAGTGACTGACACTTTGTTTGCTGTGGAGGAATAATTGTCCACAGACATAGGTTGGTAGTGGAGAGCTCACACCTGTAATTTCTCACTGTTCTCAAAACCTGCATTCAGCAGGAGAGCTGAAGGTCTCTCCATTCTCCCCCTTCCATGACTGACTCTGGATGGCATTACACTCAGTGGGGGAGCGGGACTCTGCCTCTGGCATCTGTCCCAGTATGGCCTAGCTTGGGGTCAGGGAGGGTGGTTTGCGTTGGAGGAGCCACCTTGCTGGGACACAGCTGGAACCCAGACACTTCTGAGCCTCCCATTGAGCTGATTGATTGTCTGCCCAAATACTGGTTAAGTAGTCTGGCTTTTCTTTCCTTTTTTCTTTTTGCTGCTTGTGTGCTTGTGATGTGTAACTGTTACCCTTCTTGATATCACTACGTGCAATGGTGGGTCTTAACGAGCTTGGATCCTGGTTTCTTGGGAACCAGTTCTTGACACTCAGTCTGGACTTGATGAACCTGTTATGTGCCCCCAGAGTGTCCAGTTCTTCCTCTATTGCTGTATTTATTACACTTACTATGTGTTTTATAAGGTAAAATTTTATTCTTGAAAAATGAACTAATCCACTTGTTGATTTATTAAACAAACCCTTATTTGGGGCTGCCATGTGCCAGGCACTGTGCAAGGGATGGAAGGTTCAGGGACGGACAAAACGCTCACCGTGGAGGTATGTGGGGTAAAAGTGAAAGTACTCTTAAATCTTCCGCCTCTCCCTCCAGTCTCACTCCTCTGAAGGAACCTACTTAATAATTTAGAGTTGGTGATGACAAACGGCAACCCAAGGCCAGAATTTGGCTTGCCACCTGCTTTTGTAAATAAAGTTTTATGGGAACACAGCCATGTCATTTGTTTAAGTATAAAAGCTCGATGGTTGCCTTCTCCCTAACCACAGAGTCGAATAGTTGTGAGAGAACAACTGTATATTCCACAAAAATGAAAATATTTGCTATCTTGCCCTTTACAAAAAGTGTTTGCTCACCACTGATTTAGAGGATGTCTTATCAGAACTTTTTAGGTATTTTTATACATATAAATGTTGATGTTTTGGTTTATGTATTTTTTTGAAATGAGACTATTTAGTATGTATTATTCATTAATGTACACCCCTCCCCCACCAATGCTTGCATAATTGTCTGTCTCCCACACAGAGGACGTCTTCACTGTTTCCAGTTCAGCCTTCGGCATGTTCTCTGGCACATAGCAGGTGCCATACATATATGTGTGTGTGTACATGTACACACATGTATACACACACATATATGTTTAATGACTGAATGAAAAGTATATTATTTGTAATAAAGTTCCAAGTTTGTAAATGCTTTACTTAAAAAATAATTCAGAGCACACTCAAGGTTATCCATATTATAATGTCCTTCTTCTTCACTTACCATTGTGATTTATGGGTAAGAGAGAAAAAAGAAACAATATCCACTTGTCCCTGGAGAATTGGGCAAGGACGTAAGTCTTGTAGGACTGCACCGCCTGTGAAATAGGTTAAAATGGAAGACAGGTTGACAACTGACCACTCTAGAGAACACAGGGTGTTCCCTACAGCAGGGTAAGCTCTTTGTTGAAGTCGAATGAATATAGGAAGCCTTGTTAATTTGGTATATTCGTATTTCATGGTTTGAGTACATGGACTGTATTGATCCAATATCATAGACCATGTAGATACATTTCTCATAGGGTATCTTATTAATGTTTTGTAGCTTGCACTTTTGTTGAGGGATATTCTCCACTAGATAGTATGAATCATATATTTAGTTATTCATAAGGATCTTTATCTCAACTAAAGTGGGGATGATGCAGACTCTGACCAGTGGGGTCTGTGTGTTGTGGCTGCAATGAACAAATTCACACGGACTGCAGAAGTCCTGTGGAGAAAAGGGACAGCATGACCACTCTCTGAGTGAAAGAGCACGCTGACCCTTTCCTGGACAGGTTTTTATTGCTTTTCTGGGCACATTTCATCGAAGATGGTCTTCCTTTATTATGCACAGGAAAAGATGTTGCTGTTTACTTCTTACAGATAACAAAGAAAAGAACATTGTAAATGCAAGGGAAAAAGTGGTTGAACTGGTTACACTTTGTCCTTGGGAGGTTTGGCACAGACTTTAGGAAGTTACTTTAAAGATATGCAGTAAACACTTGCTGCCTTAATTCAGGGTGAGGGAGTTTTAGCAAAAAGCAAGCCTCAAAGCAGCCTAGGTACAATGCAGGCCTGGTTCCCCATGGGAAAGCCAATCTGTGGGCCTGGCTTCTGTGTGCTGCCTTGTGCCTGCCGGTTTTCTGAATTAGGGCTGAGCTACATTTGCCACTGCCATGTGGATTGGTTCCCTATTTGGGGAGGTCTGCTGTCTTATCAAGTATATCAATCTCCATAATTTTGGCAAATCCCCTTTCTTGGATATCGAGGAAACAGTTTTAGGTGGCTTTCTTTTCTCTAGATGGCTTTCTTTCCTTTTCTTTTTGTACCTTTCCCCTTCATGCCACAAACCTTCCTCATCTAACCTTGGCAAAGCATGAGGTGCAAGTAGAGCAGGTGTGTTGTCAGGTAAGGTGAGGCGCTGTGGGCCCATGGAAACCTCACTGCTGAAGCCTTTCCCGAATTTCTGAATGGGAGGAAAATGTGTGTGTTTTCCACCATCTGGCCTGTGCTTGCTGTTGATCTTTCTTTGTCCAGGCTTTTGATTGTTTGTTTGTTTGGGGGTGCAAAGTGGATCTCAGGAGGGAAAGTGTGATTCCAGGTAGATTCTTCCTTAGCAACTGATACCTGGATGGGATTGTGTTGTGGCCACAACCCAAAATGAATGCTCAGAGTTACAAGGATAGAGACCCTTGCAAATCATCTCAAGAAAAACTTTATTTTGAGGATCCTACAGAACCAGAACCAAAACTGGGAAGGTGGGAGATGCTAAGGCAACTGAGAAGACCTCTGTAAGCAATTTGTTACAATCCATTCATTTTAGAGATCAAGGTTGCTGAGGCCCAAAGAATGAAGGGGCAGTTTAGATGTCGAGTTACATTCATCATCCATTGACTTAATAATTAAATGGAAGCAGCTGTACTGTTACAGGGGACAAACACTTGCAAATTTTGCTTCCTTTTTCAGTTACCACCGGGGAGCTCTGCTAGGCGAGATAGTAGTGGTTTTTCACACGTGCCAGGCATTGTGCTATGCACTTTATATGAATTATCTTATTTTATTGTCACAGTAACCTTGGAGGTTGGTAGCTTTAGTAACCAGAGTTCATGAAAAAATAAAGCGAGGCTAAGACAAGCTATGACTAATCCAAGATCACACTGATAGCAAGTGTCAGAGCCCCAAATCTGATGGCAGAGTCTGTGTTCTTGACCAGTGCACCTTCTCTGATGCTTTGAGTAAGACCATTTAGAGCACTTCCTGCAGAAGAGGCTAGATGTGTGAAAAATGGGCAAAATACCAGTTTCATTTCTGGTATAACTTGGCTTCTTCACTGGACCTGGGTGGGCGAAGACCATCAAATTCTAACAGCCCAGGACAAGGTGGGATTTGTGACTGCCTAGGTCAGAAAGTAAAGGGAACAAGCTCCTTGCATGGGCTGTCTTCATCCCACACCCCTCTCTTTGGATGTGGTTGGTCTTGGCGTTGTTGTCTTTGGACAGTGGCAGAAGTGCAAAGAACTGCTCCTGAGTTATTGTAATTTGAGAGCTCATAAAATATTTATGAAAGCTTTTCTCAGAGTCAGACTTGAAACATTTCTTGACTCCTGTGGCCTGAATCTCACTATAGGGCCAGTAATATTTCTTGAAAGAAATAAGATCTTCCGACCCTACTTTCTCTGTCTTAATTTGTCTTAATCGATATTACCCCAGGATCCTGAGGGGCACAAGTAAAGAGGGTCTGGCTGGCTGTTACATGATATGATTTCAATTACTTATCAAAATCCTTGCCATTTCCTGTGGTCACTTAATAACAAATGAACTTTGTAGCATCTGTCTTCATAACAGCACAAATTAAACTGGAATGTTGCTGGTGGGAACAGATCAGCTAGCGGAAGGCAGTCAGAAGGAACATGAAGACAGGAGAAAGACTACAGATATTCTAACACACATAAGTTAACTAGTCTTCCTTCTCTTTTGGATACATTTGGGGGTTCAAATGGATTACAGAAGGACTTAGCCTTCAAATTGGGCCAAGAGCCACACAACAGATTTACCCTTATTCCTTTTGATTCAGAGGAGGGACAAGAAAATAGAGGCATCACTCCTCTTGTGATTATCTGGCTGCCAGGTGAATGCGCAGGAAGGATTTTCAGTCCCAGGAGCCCTGGGAAGCTGCTTTCAATAGCTTTTATAGTCTCAGTGCTGGAGACTTTAATTTATTTGACATTTGGTTGTTGAAGATGATTTATTTTCTCTGGCTTGTTTTCATTATCTCAGGCGCTTGAGAGGGGAAATTTGGAGAGTAGGTCATGGGAAAGCAGTCCTTTAGGTCCTGGTGATTCAAAGGGTGGTGTCCAGGCTAGAGTATTACCCGAGAGTTTGTTAGAAATGTACACTCTCAGGTCCCCACTTTGACCTACTGAATCAGAATTTGCATTTTAACAAGATACCCAGGTGGTCTGTTTGCATGTTATGAATTTAAGAAGCACTGCTCTACAATGTCTCCTGCTGGTCTCTGAGATGCTCAAGGAATGTTGTAGTGTGTCCTGGCCGAAGGTATGCCTTTTGCAGGCCGGTGTGATTTCTTAACAGGGCACCTAGGACAGTGCCTGATGTGTCTTCCTTCTCTTCATCATCACTGCATCATCAATTAACAGCATGATAACTGAGTGTTTACTGTGAACCCAAGCACAGTTCCAAGTGCTTTACAAATTCTATCTTATTTAACCTTTGGAACAACTCTGAGGAGATACTACTATTATCCCTATCTTATAGATGGGGAAATGGAGACAAAAGAGATTGAGTACATATTCTTTTGTTCATTGGAATGGAAATCAAAGAGGTTAACTTTGAGAAGGAAGCATGAGGTTAATGGAAAGAACTTGGGCTTTGAATTGAATAATCTGACACCAGTTTAATTTTTATTTATTTTGCATGCTAGTAAGATAACCTTGGGAGTATCATTGTATCCCTCATAGGTTATTATGAGGGTAAATGTAATATCATATGCAGATTATCTAGCAGAATCCCTGGAAAATAGTAAGTACTTAGTAAAAGTGTGTCGTTTTCTTCTCCTTTGCTATTTCCTCCCTGTTCTTTCCCGTTTCTTCTATTCTGTTACTTTTCTTGTGGTAGCCTACTGCTCGCTAACTTTGGTCCTTCATTTAACTCCTAAGCACTGCTGCCTGGAATCCCCCAGCTACACGGGACTAAGGTTTTATAATGCATGTGTCTTAAATACACTGCTTAGAAAGGACTCAGTGTGAAGTCTTAACTCAGCTGTCAGTTGATTAATAAGCATCCGTGATTTAAGCACTTAGCTTACATGGTTCTTAGAGTCCAGGGGGTTGCTGTGAAAGAGTTTAGATTCGGATCTGAATTGAAAGCAAGTGCCTTCAGGTGAAATGTGTGTCAACATACAGATTCAGTACCCTACCTGAAGCCTGGATGAGTCTAAATCCATCTCCATTAACTGCTCTTTCCATGACCTGGGGCCATTTGCGAGTGAAACAGAACTGTGGTTAAGTGCACAGACTCGGGAACTGAATTTCCTGGGTCCGATTCTTGGCTGTGGTGCTGACTAGCTGTGTGAAGCTGCAAAGCCATTTACTGTCTCTGGGATTCAGTGTGCCCACCCTGGCATGGGGATAATGAAACCTAGTTTGTAGGTTCCTGTGAGGATTGGATGAGTTGATGTATGTTTAAAGCTCCTAGAATGGGCCTGGCCCATATTAAGGGCTTTTGTATGTGGTATTTTCCATCAGATTTAACCATTTGAACCCCCATTTCCTCACCTGTGTAATGGATAATTGGCCTTCCGAAGTGCCAGGGCTTAAATGTGGTAGTGTAATGGGTCTGGCACTCAGTTCATGTTTGTGTCCTGCTGGAGTAGCGAGACCTGCAGAGTAGCCATTGTTTTGGAGAATTGACCATGTACTTGTCCTCTGCACTAATGTGCATGAGTTGGGGGTGTCAAGTTGGAGATTTTTCTTAGCTCCCATTTAAATTACTCATTGGTCTTATTATATGAATCTGTCAAAAAAGTTTTATTTTCTTTAAAGATTTTATCTATTTATTTTTAGAGAGGGGAAAGGAGGGAGAAGGAGAGGGAGAGAAACATCAATGTGTGGTTGCCTCTCACGTGCCCCCTACTGGGGACCTGGCCCACAACTCAGGCATGTGCCCTGACTGGGAATCGAACTGGCAACCCTTTGGTTCACAGGCCAGCACCCAATCCACTGAGCTACACCAGCCAGACTCAGGAACCAAATTCTTCTCCTGTTAAAGATTCAGCCCTGGCTCCTGAATCTTTAACAGGAGAGGTAGATGTTATATGAGTTGAAAAGTACACAATAAAATAATTATAATGATGATGGCAATGATGATAATGAAGAAACAGGCTGAGATGTTTCCAGAGCTCTCCTTGGAAAACTTGTATTCCTGCCTCTGAGGGTGGTGATAGCGCAGATATTGACTAAAATATCATTTAGACGAGGAGATGCATCCATGGCAACTCACAAGACTGGAAACAGCTTGGGAAGACTCAACTGGCAGCAAAATGACAGAAATGGTATTCTTTAATGCTCTTCACCAATTGCCAGCTAAATTTTTCATTCAAACTGCCTTAGGCAAGAGGTGATCATAGTGGATCTATGCAGCTTATGTCTTCATAGCACTGGGACAGATCATGGCAACATCAACTGGAACCTTGCAAGCCTTCCAAGAGGTGGGAAGGCACAGCTTCACGTTTTTCTTATTTTATGGGTTGGCGAGGTTGTTGTCAGGAAATATTGTGAAGTGGAACTTGGTGCTTCTCTGTCAGCTTAGCCCTCCATCGTTCTACAATATTTCTCTCTCATTCTGAGGCCTTTTTCTTAGAGTATTTCTCTTACCTGGTTGTCAAAGTAAGGAGTTTAGAGGATACATTATATACCTTAAGATGTTATTTCTTACCTTTGAAAGTCTTTTCATTTTGCAATTCCTTAAAAACTAAGCCATATTTATTTATTTTTTATTTTTATTTTTATTTTATTTTTTCAATTTTCTCATCTTTACTTTTTATTTTTATTTATTTATTTTTAAATTACTTTATTGTTGTCCAGTTATAGTTGTCTGAATTTCCCACGCCCCCACCCACCCCAGCCAAACCCACCTCCCTCCCTTGCTTCCACCCCTCACCCTTGGTTTTGTCCATGTGTCCTTTATGGCGGTTCCTGAAAACCCTTCCCCCTACTATCCCCTCCCCCCTCCGCTCTGGCTATTGTTAGACTGTTTTTAATTTCAATGAAAGACTAAGCTCTATTTAAAGACTAAACTGTATTTAGCTGGCAAAGTACAATTTGAGGACCTGCTGGTATGAGTGGCCTCAGCATCTGTAGGGTAACCCTATGTTCTGATGCGGGTGGAAGACCTTTTTTTTCCTCAAAGAACATGCGGTTTATCTTCAGAGCTTGCTGTGGCTTCCAGTGTTTGGCCTGGCCCTGGGAAAATCAGCCTCTGCTCCAGGTGAAGTGCTCTCTGTCCTGGCTCTCTTTCTCTAGTAGCTCTTGACTTTTAATTTGTCTTTGCTCTCTGTTTAGCTTAGCCTGCCCGTGGCTCACCCAGGCTCCATGTAGCCGTACAATTGGCTCTGAAGACAGATGTGATTACCAAACTCAGCTCAAATAAACTGACCTTAACAAATGCCTGGAGTTATATCTTGTCTCAGAACATCTAGATAGAGCTATAAGGTTGGTTAGTAAAAAAAAAAAATATTCTTACATATTTGCCATTTTTAGTCAGATGCAAGTCTATGCCTTGGGTGTCTCCCTGTGTGTGTGAACAAACCCGGTCCCTCGGGAACTTTGAAAAATTGATTCCCAAACACTCCTTCAGCCCCAATGAATTGGACTCTTTGGTTGGTGGGTGAAGACCAGGAAACCCAGGAATTTGAATGAAAAGGAGCAACAACAGGTCTCTGTATGTGTTACTTATATAGCCAATGGACCTCTAGTCCAAGGACCCGTGCTTAGGATACAGTCCAACACTTTTTAGTTGATGACTGTTGAAACTGAGGCCCAAGAAACTTGCCCAGTCAAAGGGCAAGGCTGTAAGCACCTTGCCTCCATGACTGGCTTTATGAGTGTCTTCATCCTTTCCTTCCCAGTGACCACTGAGGAAGTGTTGATGGACTGGCTCTGCTTTAAGTGAGAATGTGCCGACATGTTTTTCTTAACCAGCCACGTAGCAACTTGCCCTGCAGTTGGTACTCAAAGGCCTCGTCTTGTTCCATCAGTAATGGCTTGTAGTTTTATAACGTTCCACTGGGCCTACTTTGAATGTAAAGGGCTTTCTATTATAGTTAAAGAATACTCCATTGTTGCTTAATTTCCAAATCAAGTGTGCATAAATAATTTACTGATGCAATGTTGCACTCAGACAATTCTTTGAAATTGCCCTGTGTAACTTTATTAAGTACAGAACCCAGATTGCTAATTTGTCTGATTGGAAAGGGGAAAAAATGGATCTATATATTATTAAACCATTCAGGTGGTAAACAGCATTGCCCCCTGAAAGTCCTAATCACTGTTTTCAGTCATCACATTTAAATAATAAATAAAACAGAGTTTGTGCATTAGAAAAACACGCCATGTTTTGTTAGCATAATCAGAAAAATGGAGTTGCTAGAAACCCTCTCCCCATCTGCCAGTCATTGTATTAAATGCTTCTGCAATTTTATTAGAATTCTCTGTCTCTGCAGATGCCAGTCAGCTGTGAAATTGAAATTGCAAACAGAAATATTACATTTTCTTCCACAGTGGAAACTGAGAAAGTCCATTTTTTTGACAGGTAAAGAGATGGCCTGACCTTGTCAGCGGGGTCATTCTCTGTTTGGTTTGAAGGCAGTTTTGGGCTCCCGTCTTGAAAGGGGGGAGGGAAGGCAGCAGTCTGATCATGGGACCACGATTCACGGAAGGAGAGCTTTTGAGCTTTCCTGAACGTAACTCATTTTTCTTTCTCCCTCTCTCTCTGAGCACATTGAGGTTGCACTGGTGAGGCTTTAGTGCTAGAGAGGTACAGAAATTTCAACAAGATGTTAACTCTAACAGTTTGAGGTTTTCTAGTGGGTGGGTAGGATTAATGGCGGCGATAAGTAGTTATTGCTGGGCTGCTGGAACCTGAGTTGAGCCTGAAATGGGAGTCAAGAATGATAGTTGTATTTCCTTTGCTTGAAATACTCTACTTCTCCTTTCCCTGGGTAATTCCCAGTCTTGCTTAAATGTCACTTTTACTCTGAAGATTTCTTTCATCAACCGTATCCACTCACTCGAGACCAGGTTATTTGCACCTGCTTGGAGCTACCATGACTCTTAACTGTGTGCTGGCTCTGCTAATTTAAATGCCTGCCTCCCTTCATGGGTTGTAGACTTTCTGAGGGGCAAGGCCCTATCTGTCTCGCTCATTATTTTATCTCCAGGCTTAGGATTGTGTCAGTGTATTAGAGTTGAATGGGTCAGTATTTGTTAAAGGAATGAATGACTGAATAAAGAGTACCTCTGGAAATACTGGAGTACTTAGGTTAGACGTACCGGCAAAATAGAAAATTCAGAACTAGGGTAAGGAATACATGATGGAATTTCATAGGATGGAATGTAGGATGGGAACCAGAGAAATTATAGCAATCACATTACAGGAAGTCATTATAACAGCAGCTATAAACTCTGACCAGTGTTCTGGGGTCAGAGAGAAAAAGTTAAGGTGGATCTTTTATCTTCAGGTGTTCAGTTTTGACTGCTAATATTTTGTGGTTTGGAAGGAAATGATGAAGTATTTTTTTACACAGGTATGTTGTAGTGCTCTAAGTATCAACTTGAGTCAAAGAGACCTGGCCTAGCACTTAAAAAATTCAGCTTCGAGTCCAGTGCAGCTTAGTCACTGTGCAGGTATTCTGTCATATGCCAGGCCTTGTGTTAAGTGCTTCTCTCAGGCTATTTCATTTAATCTTCCAAACAATCCTGTGGTTGTAGGTAAATTTTTTATCCCCTTCTTGCTGCTATAGAAACTGAGGCATAGGGAAGCTCTCTTGAATTGCCCAAGGTCACATAGTGAAGTAGCGTTTAAATCTATGACTACTGAATTCCAAAGTTCCACAGGCTTCTAACCATGATATTGCACTGCATCTCTCTGCAGACCAGAAAAAGTGTTTGATAAATGCATGTTTAATTAGCTAAAGAAAGACTATGGGGATACAGACAGGATTGTTCACTGGAGGAGCCAGATGGTTCTCACGAGGTTGCCTGCAGATCAGGCATCTGGGAGGGGTGGTCCCCCCTCCATTGGAGGGAGTGGTTGTGCCCCTACTTTGTGCAAGTTCTCCAGGTGCTGTCAGCTGGGGTGTTTTCAGCAACTCCCCTCAGCAGCTGGCTCCTAAACTCATACGGTTTTTACTTTAGATGTGGAAGACTGTTTCCTTGAAAATACTGCAAAAAGAGAGAGCAGCAGGGAAGGGGTTCATTTCCTGGAGTACAAATGGTGATGTGTCCCGCTGCGCCTGATGCTCGCAGGTCTGTGGGATGCTGCAAGAACGGGGACCACGTGCACCATCCTGCTGCTGAGTCCCCGTTTGAGAGTTCCAGCTTGCACTGTGTGACAGTTAATGTGGCCTTTGTCCACCTTGCTTGCTTGCCGAGACCCGATGAAAGGAGAAAGCATCCCTCAGACTTGAGGCAACAAAATAAAAGCCACAAAACAGATGGCTCTGAGTGCTGCTGCCCCTTTGTTCTTCTCCTGTGAGTCTGAGCGACAACCTTCCACATTTGCTCCCAGTAGCTACCTAAATCATCTATTCATTTAATCGTCATTATCTTGAAAGGGACTAACATTTATTGGCCCTTTTACCATGTGCCATGCTATGAACTAATCACCTTTTTAGTGTATCACTTACTCTTTACTATATTGCTCTGACATAAAAATATAATCTCTATTCACAGATGAAAAATCCCATAGCTTAGAGAGGCTTAGCGACTCCCCCAAGGTCACACACCAGTCAGTTGTGGAGCTGGATAACCATCAAGGTCCATCTGACTCCGGAGTCCAGTTCTCAAAGCAGTACAACATGCTGCCACTGTACACATTGGCTGGGCCCCATTAGTGACCTTTGTCTGTGAAGTCCTCTGTGTGGTGCAGCTTTGAGATGCGCAATAGCTGGGAGGTGTGTTGATTTAGGCAGGTGGGCAGTTAATTTTTGCTGCCAGAACTGCTCCATATCTGTGACTACCCCCTCGTCAACAAACTCCGTATACTGTTGAAGGAGTCCAGAAGCAATTAAATCTACTTAGGAGCCGGTACTTCTCCGGGGGATGTATAAGCCACAACAGCTTGTTCTGGTCTCTGTAGAGTGAGCTAGATATTTAGCTTCACCAGTGTTTCCATCCCCTAGGCTATAAACCCAATGGATTACAAAAGCCTCTCTGGCAAAAATCTCTAGGAGGCACCTGCTATTTTTGAATACCATCTTCCTTTGCTGCCATGGTTCCGGAATTTAATTATGGAGCCTGAATTAGTGTAAGGCCATGTTCCATCTGCTATTGTACTTAATACCTTTTATCCTCAAGAGAAGATGCCATTTCCATCACGCTCTTCCAGTTTCTCTTTGAAGTTGGGCTTCTCAAAAGGCCGCTGTCTGGTGGATGCCTTTGGGCCGTGGTCACGCTGACTATTTGCCTGAATGGCTGCCACCAGCCTCAGGATTTGCTTTCTGTGTTTTGTCAGAGCCTTACTCTGCATGCACTCTTGTTATAAAGTCCACAGAAGACTTGACTGTAAGAAAGGCTGAGGCAGACTGGCCTTCGAACACTGCCATTTCTCCTGATCAAAGGAAACTAGTGATCAGCAGCACGTTTGAAAAGCTGTGTATTGGCATCGTGCTCACGCCCCTTAATCATTCTTGGAAGTCTGCTGGCACTGTGGCAGCTCTGCCTTAAAGTCTCAGTCTGTTCAGAAAGATGACCTGCCTGAAGTGCCAGGTCTGGGCTTCGCCCAGCAGATGGGTGGGCCGCTCACTACAATGTACAAGCCTTCAAATCTATGTAACCAGGCCCCTTATTCATGAAGTTAGGATTTTTTGAAACAGTGTAGAATTTGGGTTTTGGAAAATTGGGCTGTGTCAGTATGAGGAAAGGGCTTTTATTTATTCGTTTTTAAAAATAGGATCCTAGCACTAATGATTTCATCTACAAACATTTTTTCATGTAAGTGTGATCTGTTAGGCCTTTTAAAGTGGGGTCCACCTGCAACAGGGAGGCATTAGTGCCTGTGGTAGGCCCCAAACTGCTTTACCACCTGCCCCCTGCCCCCAATATCTGTGTCAAATTCCTGGAACCTGTGAATGTTACTTCATTTGGGAAGAGTTTTGGCAGATGTGGTTAAATTAAGGATTATGAGGTTAGGAGATTATCCTGGACTCCCAGGTGGGGCCTAAGTGCCATTACACTATTCTCATAAGAGACAAGAGACAGAGGCGGTGGTGCTGTGACCACACTGGCAGGGAGTGGGGTGATGCGGCCGTAAGTCAAGGGATGCTGAGAGCCGCCAGAAGCTGAGAGAAAGAACAGATTTTATTCTCGAGCTTCCAGCCGGAATGTGGCCCTCTGGGAATCTTGATTTCAGACTTCAGAGACAGTGAATTTCTGTTGTGTTAAGCCACCCAGTTTGTGCTGATTGGTTAGTTATCTACAGGAAACTAGTACACTGCCTTTATCAATGCCAAAGAAGTTTTCACATTGTTCTCCTTTCAAGGGAGTTTATGTCTTACTTGCCTGGGATACAAATTCTTCACTGCGTGCATGTGTTTTAATAGCTGCTGACTGTAAGTTACCCTACAGTTTTGAAAGTGCTTTGACAACTCTATGAAGGTGAACAAAGTTTGCTTATTATGTTCTCCTTTGGGGTTAAATGCCTCGTTCTGGAGTCCACCTGGCCCTGGATTGGTGACCTAGTATAGTACTTAAGAAGTAGTATCCTTCTCTCTCTTCTCCAAACATTACCTTATTAGGCTTTTTTTCTCTAAAATGTTGTGAAGGAAGCATAACACCATGGAGTAATTAAGAAGAAGGTTCTCAAATCATAATGGTTGGGTGTAAATTTTGACTGTCTTTCTTATTAGCTGAGCAAGTTACTTAACCTCTCTGTTTCTCAGTTTCGTTATCTGTGGAATGGGGATAATAACAACTATTTCACAGGGCTTTTGTGACGTTTAAGTGACTTAATTCATGTGATACACTTGTTCATATTGTAGGAGGAGACCCTTAAATGATAGAGCAAATCCTATACAAATGTAAGTCTTTATTTAGCCTTTGTTTTAAAATCCATTTTGTCAGATATAAGTATTGCTACTCTAGCTTTGTTTTTTTTCATTTCCATTTTTATGAAATATCTTTTTTCATGTCTTTATTTATGATCTGTCTGTATCATTCTGAGGTGGGTCTCTTGTAGACAGCCTCTACACGGGTCTTGTTTTCTTATCCATTCAGCTGCCCAGTGTCTTTTGATTGGAGCATTTAAGCCCCTTACACTTAAAGTGATTATTGATAGGTATGTACTTATTGTCACTTTTTTTCTTTTCTCCCTCTTCTCCCCCTTCTTCCTCCCCCTCCCCCTCCTCTTCCTCTTCTTCAAAAACATCCTTTAACATTTTTTGTAATACTGGTTTGGTGATAACAAACCCCTTTAGCTTTTTCTTATCTGGGAAGCCCTTTATTTCTCCTTCAATTTTTTGGATTTAATCTTTATTGTATTTTCTTTCCATTACCATTTAGTCCCTTTATGCCCCTTTCCCCCTAGCAGTGACCACACTGTTGTCCATGCCCATGAGTCCTTTTTCCTTTTTCCTTTATAGGTAAAAAGTGCTCTTGGTTGTAGGTACTTGCTTTTCATCACTTTGAATATTTCATACCAATCCCTTCTGGCCTCAAATGTTTTTGTTGAGAAATCAGCTGATAGTTTTACGGGAGATCCTCTAATAATTGTCTTTCTCTTACTGCTTTTAAGATTCCCTCTTTGTCCTTAACTTTCCCATATTAATTATGATGTGTCTTTGTTTGGGCCTCTTTGGGTTCATCTTCTTTAGAATTCTCTGTGCTTCCTGGACTTGTGTGTCTTTCCTTCACCAGGCTATGGAAATTTTCAGTTATTATGTTTTTAAATAGGTTCTTGATCCCTTATTCTCTTCTTCTGGTACCCCTATGATGTGAATGTTGTTACACTTCATGTTATCCCAAAGATCCCTTAAACTATCCTCATTTTTAAATTCTTTTTTCTTTTTGCTGCTCTGATTGGGTGTTTTCTGCTAACTTGTCTTCCAACTTGCTGATTTGATCCTTTCCTTTATTCCACCTACTGCTTAGTCCTTCTAGTGTATTCTTCATTTCATACATTGTATTCTTCGTATCTAACTGGTTCTTTTTTATGGTGTCTATGTCCTTTTTCTTGCTCTTAGAGTTCTCACTAAGCTCCTTGAGCATACTTATAACCACTTTTTTAAACTCTATATCTGATAAATTGCTTGCCTCCATTTCATTTAGCTCTTTTTCTGAAGATTTCTCCTGTTCTTTCATTTGGAGAATGTTCCTTTGTCTCACCATTTTGGTTTCTTCTTTGTGATCCGCTACTTCTTATTCAGTTTTTATAGGGTGGTCTCATATGGTAGGTATCTTGTGGGACCCAGTGACCCAGTGTTTTTGATAGCCTGAGCTGGGTGCTCCAGGAATATCCTTAGTGTGGGTTACATGGGCCCTCCTGTTGTAAGTGCATCTTTTGCTATTGGCCTGTTTGTGTGTGGGGTCGACCTTCAGGCTGGCTGACTGTGAGGATCGACCCCAGCCACAGTATACAAGCTGCTATGCAGGTGTCAGCCACATGGCATGTAATTCACCTCAACAGGATCTGGTGCCTGCCAAGATCTCTCTTTGGATATGCCACTTGTGAAGCTAATTGCAGCCTGGTTTGATATTGTCTGAAGCTGGCCACTGGGTGCGTTGGTTCTGGACTCTCTTGGGAGGGACTCTAGTGCAGCCCAATGTCAGATGCTGCCTGTGACTGGCCCTGGGCAAGCTGTTTGGAGCTACAAAGTGATCACATTTTGTGGCTACCTTTGCTGGGCCTGGGTGTGCATGGGAAGGATCAAGCTGTGCACCAGTGCTGGCTTTATCAGCACCAGGCCTGGGAGCAGTCGAGTAAAAGTCCTTAGGGACCCCGAGGACTGCCTTTACCTGCATCTACCAGCTGGCTGACAGCTAGGCTCAGTCAATGAAAGAGCCTCTGACAATACTAGAGTTGCATGAGGTTGGTTCTCAGTGTGTCAGCAGGTAGGGTCATGTGGTGTTCACCAGGTTGATACAGGTTCAAACCTGGTCCCAGTGGTGGGTATGAAGCCACTCAGCGAGTATTCCAGGGTATACCAAGTCTAGCTGCCACCTGCTGGGTACTTGCACACCTTTGTGGCAGGGTGGATTCTCAGGATGTTGTCAGGGTGAGGCCAGCAGAGTTTACCAGGCCCAAACAGACCATGATTTGGCCACGTGAAGGGAAGGCTCTGCACTGGTCAGGTGTGTGAGGGAAAAATGGCCTCTATCCTAGAGCCACACAACTCAGTCTGTCCTAGATTCTGCCAAGAGCCTGATCTCAACAGGGACAGACTGCTGGAAATTAGGTGGCTAGGGTTAGTTGAACTTTCATAAGAGAGAGGTGCTGGCCAGGCTTAAGTGAAGGTGGGGGGAGTTGGCCCCACCCCACAGCCACACAACTCAGTCTGTCCAGATTCTACCCTGACCTTGGGAGGGCAGAGCTACCAGAAATCAGGAGGGTGGGGCTAGAGGATCTCCAGTGATGGGGAGGCCTCAGTCAGGTTCACAAGAAAGTGAGGGGAATGTCCCCCACTCCAAAGCCACACAACTCAGTCACTGAAACCACCTAAGTCTGCCTGGGACCTCTTGACCTGGACATTTTGACCCTGGCCCAGGCAGCTGACTCCTCAGCAGGGTCTAAGCTCTGCAGAGTAGGGCAACAGGAAATTCAGAGGGTGGGGCTATTGCATTTCCCCAGGCTGCTGCAGTATGGAGGGGGTGGCTCCACCCAAGAAAGATGGTGTCTGCTGTGTGGCAGTGACTCAGCACAGGTATCATGGTGGCTATCCCTTTAGCTCTCTCCTCAGAGCAACAAACCCCAATGTCTCCTCATGTAACTCTAGTGTACTCCGCCCTCCTGCTGGAGCCCAGGGTGAGTGGCTGTGATCAAGATTTTGTGCATTGGCTCTTTAAGAGGATGCTTATGCCTCTGGCAGTCTCCTGTCTCTACCTGGCAGGCAGAATCCCCACCAATTTTCACAGCCAGATGTCAGGTGGGTGCTTCTTCCTGACTTTGGTGCTCTGGACTGGGGAGCTCAGCTTGGGGTTTAGATTCCACTCTTCTCAGGGGGAACCTTTGCAGCTGAAATATTCCTCCAGGATCTCAGCCGCTGCCTGTGGGAGCAGGGCCAGCCCATTTGCATCTCTGGCCTTCCTACCAGGCTCAATGTGGCTTCTATAAATCCTTGGTTATAATACTTCTCTTCAGCTAGTCTTCAGTTGGTTATTCAGGTTGATTGCTCTGTATTTTAGTTGTAATTCCAGTTTGGTCCTGGGAGGAGGTGAATGCAACATCCACCTTCTCTGCTGCCATCTTGGATCCCCTTTAGATTTCTTGTTCCAGCTCTTTCTTCCCTATCCATTAAACATAGCCTGGCTTGTGGCCCTTCTTCTTGGGCCCCATTTTTCTGCAGGGGCCTCCCTCTCCTCTGAGATTTGACTCACTGGCACTAATGAGTAGGTGGGTGTTCATATGTTAATATTATTTCTTCCAGGTAAAATGTTTGCATTTTGAAAAGAATGCTCACTTAATCATGCTTGAACAATTGCTGGGGATGGAGGAAAATGTATAAATGTCACCCCCTTTTTAAAAATTTCTGAGTGTGGATCCAAGTGAGTCAGACAAACGATCACCTTTATTTCTGATAAACTGCACCATGTCATTCACTTTTATATCTACAGGGGCATGAGCTTGCAAACACCTCACTTCACAATATAATGGACTTACCCACCCAGTCACTGGCATTGCAGGACTCTTATGCTGGGACAATACTCTTAACATTTCATGACAGAGAACAGACTAGAATACATGTGCTTGGCAAGAGGCTGATCCCCCAAAGAAAACCAAGAAAGGGCTGGACCTTACTTTTTGTATCTGTAAATAGAGAAAGTGGAACTAGATAACTTGGAAATGTCTCATCTCTTCCCCTTAGTATTCATTACAATTCAATTAAGAAGATGTTCCATGTAACATGCCCATGTCCATGCCAAGTCATGGCAGATTTGGGAGTAGAATCTAGGATTCTTGACCTCCCAGTGCTGTTGGTTTTTACTCCACACTGATTTGTCCTTCCCACCCATACCCATTCTGATGGTAGAATGAAAGTCAGTGTCATTACCCTGAAATGATATGATCAGAGATGCCATATAATATTTATAATGCTTATTGGAAATGCACAATGTTTTGCCCAGAGATAGACTTCTGATCATTAGGCTGATGTAAACAACTGTCCACTTGGGAGAGGTTTAATTACCAACTCCAGATGTCGGGAGAAGCTGGTTCCAGGAATGCAACCTGGCTCATCCTCTCCACTGGCAGGTATCCCCCACCCCCAGTCAGACTTGCACACTGGACATCTCACATCTTGGCAGTGACAGCAGATGCTTCAGACACTTAGAAATAAAGAGGAGATGACTGGTGATAAAATATACAGGGGCTCCTAGGCCACACGATGCTTCACAGATTTTTCTCTCCCTTTCTTTGATTTCTGGGAAGGGACTAAATGACTCCTTATTGAAGTGTTGAAGAAATTGGAATGTTTGGGCACATTGTTCTACATAGCTCCATCTTTTGGTAATATGTGTGTTTTTCTTTTCTTATTTTCTTTTTCAAAAGGAATAATTGTGTTAAAGCCCAGTAAATCTTTCACTCAACTGCTAGACATGTTATATGACTGTAGCATGGCATAAGTGTTGTTTTCTATAAGGGTGGTTGGCAGAGACAAAATCTATGATTTATATTTATAGAGGCAGTGTAGGTATCAATCCTTTTATAAAATATGTTTATACAAGTTTTGTCCAGAAGGTATCCAGCCATATAATATGAAAAATAGAGACATTTATTGAAGAAGATGCAAGATATAAGAAACATTGTACATAGGACAATAGTCCCTCAGTCCCCTTCAAGGTAGGCACCTTGGGACCTCACATAGTTTTCCCAATCACCGTCAGCTGCCCCCGGCATATTTTCCTGAATCTCATCGATAGTCTGAAATCTCTTCCCTTTCAAAGGTGATTTTGGTTTTGGGAAAAGCCAGAAGTCACAGGGCACCAAATCTGGGCTGTAGGGGGGCTGAATTACCTGGGTAATTTGATGTTTTACCAAAAAACGCTGCATGAGATGTGATGCATGAGCAGGCATGTTGTCCTGATGAAGCTGCCAATCACCAGTTTCCCATAGCTGTGGACTTCTGAATCACCTACATAGTTTCCACAGAGTGATGTTCAAGCTTAATGCAAAACTGATGCAGATTAATTGCTCCATTCAGTTATTTTGAATGCGAAGGCCACACATTACACGTGCTAACTCAATGGTTTCTAGTGCCCCCACTGACTAGTACAGTGAAGTCATCATTGTTCACACATGTGCATTGCAGTCCACTCTCCTTGGCTGCCAGGTTACATTGATATTGTGCAAACCATTCTTGTTATATTAACAAAGGCTGGACTTTTTCCAGACAGACCTCTTATGTGCAACATTTGTTACTACAGAATTATGTGCCATCTACCTGTACTCTGGGTATTCCAGCTCCATGGCTTTAAATACCATCCCTATGTTGACAGTTTTCAAATTTATATCTCTAGCTCCAACCTCTTGATTAAACTTCAGACTCTGTATTCAGTTGCCTACAACGTTGTGCTCCACTCCCTTAGACACAGTTTTGGGCCAGGGACCCACATTAGTCTACAGAGTACCAGTTCTAGGACATTAATGGGAACCATCAGAGCTGCTAGCTTGCCCTTGCTTAAGAAGAGGCTGCTTTATGTTAAACCACACAAGAGGAAGCAGTGCTGAAAGAATGATTCCTGCTGACACTGTGTAAGTCCTAGATCCAGGCATGCCTGAAGCTAGAAATCTCTGGGCTTCTTTGTACAGGAGGCTATAAATTTCCTCTTTTGCTTAAGCCAATCTGAGTTGAGTTTTTGTCATATTAAATGTTAAGGTCACTGCCCTTTGTTCATATGAGAGTTTAAGGAAATTGAATTGAAGCAGGCATGGACCTCTTTTAAACCACGTCCCTAGGCAAACTTCCTGGCAAATGCAAGTCTTGTCTTCCATCTCAGCAAGGGTGACTGCTGTGCTTCTGGGGGGTTGGTTGTAAAAGAGGGTGTTAAATGAAATTGGAGTCTTGTGGCTCTGTAATATCTGCTTTTTTTTCTTTCTTTCTTTCTATTTTTTTTTTTTTTACTGAGATCATAAGAATACTGTTTGGCAGGGAAATCACAAATGTAGAAACGGCAGGGATTTTCTTAAAGCACAGTACTGTTCAGTTTCCAATTAATTCACTGCCTACCCACCCACTGTCCATTTGGAAATGCTTTTATTAACATATTGCACCTCAGGATTTCTTGAAGGTATAAAGCTTCAAAGTAATTCATGAGAAAAGGAATGAGAGGAAACCCTCCATGCCAAAAAACAGCTTAATTTAATAGTACCCACATAGTGGGTTAGCATGGGGCACCCAGGTTGCGTTAAAACATTTCAGAAAGCAGGTGGCTTTAAACCGAAATCTCAGAAGTTGGCTTTTTCATGGATGCCTGTAGTACACTCTAGGAAGCTCATACTTCAAAAAATATAAATTGAAGCCTTGATGTTGCTCCCAAGAATAATTAAGGCAGCTAATTCTAATGAGAAGGGCTTTTGTGGTAATAGACCCCAAATACTTTAGAACTTCATTTACTTCTCTCTCTCTTTATTGTTGTCCTTGGGCTACATGCTGGCTTCTGGAAGTCAGATGTGTAGTGGTTTTCCAAAGTGTGTGTGTGTGTGTGTGTGTGTGTGTGTGTGTGTGTGAGTGAGAGAGAGTGTGACAGAGAAAGAAATTCTCCTGATATCCCCCTGCCTATCTCCTTAGATGGGTAGAGTCATGCCCTCTCTGTCTCTCAATGCTACCACGTCACATTGTAACTGTCTTTGATATGCACCAGATTTCAATCACTTTTAAGCTAAATTTTCCCTGGACTGTGTGCTCCATGAAGACTATGTTTGTTTTGTTTAACCCTGAGTGTTTAGACCTTGGTATAATAAAGAGATACTGTTTGTTGATGCCAAGTCTCATCTCAGTCCTTCTTTCTGAGTTCTCCCTGATATTAGAGGAATTAAGCTTGCAAACTGGACTTCCTGGTCTGCAGGATTCTAGTTAAGAGCACATCAGTGTGAGGCCCTCACATGAGATTTGGAAGGTGGAATAGAAGAGAAGCCACCTTTTCTCTGCGGGGCAGGTGTGCAGACATTGGGGATGGCAGGGGTGATGTTTTGCCCACAACTTTGGAGCATCCTCTTGAGAATCACCTGCTTTGGCACTGTAGGCAGCCGAGACTACTGGTGGTAGCTCCCCTGTGACCTCTGCACCTCTGGCTTTCATGAAAACAGCCTTCCTGCCCTTTGTTCCTGCAGACTTCTCATAGGTATGCAAGTCTCTATTTTCCTATAGTAAAGCTCCTTCTGTTCTAAATACCTACAGTGATTACTCTTTGCTTGATTAACTCTGATTGATAAATAAGTTGACTGTCTGATCTTAAACTTTGTGGGACATAATTTTCAATGTCTGATATGAATAATTTATGTTGGAAAATGTGTATATTACTAAGCGGTGAGTGTACCTCATGTACAGGCCAGTGTTCACATCGTAGGCTGACTTTTTTTGTACACTGATGGTCGCATGCATGGTAACTCTCATAAAGGGATGAAACCTTGTTTCTTGGTGAGGTATGGCCCCCATTTAAAAGCAATAGCTCCTGCCTAAAGATGGAAGTGAGAAGAATATAAAGCATTCTAAGAAAACAAGAGTTATTTATTGTTCAGTTTTGACTGCGCAACAAAGAATCTCAAAACCTGAGTAGCCTACGACAACAAACACTTATTTTCTTGTTCACAGGTCTGCAGGTTGGCTCTCACTGTGCTGGGCTCAGCTGGGAATTGGCTGGGCTTGGCTCCAAGTAGTGAGTTGGGTTCAGGTCAGCTCTGTGTGTTTCTTCATTTTTCTTGGACCAGCAGCTCTCCAGGCAGGTGTTTCTCATGACTAATCATAGGCACTCTGTAGGACAAGGCAAACAGGACATTGAAAGCTGCTGTTCCTATCTTGACTGCTAATGTTGCATTGGCTAAAAAGCAGGTAATATGACCGACCACATCATCAATAGAACAAGGTAGTCTGCTCTAACCACAGCTGGAGGCATTCCGCAGGTTCCTAGCCAAAACAGGGAGCTTTTTGGATAAATTCTAGTAAAATGCTCAATTGCGCCATAGCTTCAATCTGTAATGTGGATGAGATCATCTACTGCTTTTCGAGAAATAAAAAGAAGAAGCCCCTCATGAATCTGTTTCTGGATAAAAGATACTTGTCAAGTGAGATATAATATTACAGTGAAAGTGGGGTGTGAGGAGAATCAAAAAATTCTCAATAAAAATGTGATTTGGAAGAAATCCAGAAGCCAGTGTCTTTCTAACTCTGCATTCCTAGTGCTGAGACCATAATATATGTTAGATAAATATTTGCTGGGAAATGAATTACTGCACAATGGTAGCCATTGACCAGTGGGCTTTGTAGGGAAGGGTTCTAAAGCCTACTGTAGCCTTGTGATGGGTTAGTGGTGTGTGCTTGGAGAGAGGTGCAGAGGAGGCACATGTGTTTATTTTTTCTATATTACTCTACTTTTTCTTAGATCATATGTATCTCTTTCTACTTTAATAGTCTATAACTCAATGACTGAGATTCCCTGAAGGGAAAGACTCAAATTTACCTTTGAATACCTCACAGTACATAATGTAAGGAGAGAGACAGTTTCTGAATGTCACAAATGGTTCAGCATATGCATTTTGAAGTCAGATAGCTCAGGATTCAGCATCCAACAGATACTTTAGGCCCCACCCATATCCCCTCAGCACTTCCTGTTTTCTTACACCTTACAGGATGCTGTATTCAGTGAGATAATGAATGCCATGATCTTAGCACAGTGCCCGTGACACATAAAAAATCTCGCTATCATTATTAACTGTTTTATGGATTTGCTTGTACTCATTTATTGCTGGAAAGCTGAAATGGATTTGCAGATCCATTGAAGAGTAGGAAGAGTAGGAATGTTACTAGTGCTTCTGCTGCCCAGTAACTTTGAAGATCTGCAAGGGCTGGTCCCAGTCCTTAGCCTTGCCTCGGAGTCTCTGATAATAGTTCTTCAGAGTGCTAAAGCAAAAAACAAAACAACATCAAAACAGAACACTGTATTCTTATGAATGCCTGGTGGGGACTAAGAACAGGCTCCTTTAATCACTAAACTAACCTTTTCTAGCCTCCTCCGTACCTTGTCCCTTTTCTACCCGTCTTCCTATGGAGATATTCTCCCCCAAGTAATCAACCATGCCAATTAGAAAGGAAAGACTGCCAGTTTCCAGGAGCAATTTGTAAGCAACTAGTTCTCTGAAGGCGCATGTGATGTTGCTGGAACCCTGACATCCTCAGAGAAGGCCAGTTTGGTATGTTATCCAATTCACACTCCCGAATGCCTGGCCTGCTGAGTCTGGTTTTCCTCTCTGGACACTCAAGGAAAGCAGAGCATAGAAAGTTAAGTGCCTACCATGCTGATTGTAGACAGATGTTTGCAGAGTGTTGTTTTCATTAATGGGAAGCCAGTTGTAGCAGGAAGGGAACTGCTCAGGAATCTTCTTGGTATAAAGTATTGATAAGATCCTTGGTGGGGTGGAGGACTAGGACCCAATAGAGTTGGGTTCAAGTTTTGGCTCCAGGCAAGAGCTATGTGACAGCAGCTACTTTTCTGAACCACATGGAGCCTCTCTTACCTGGTTGGTGAAATAAACACGACATTGTCTCTCTCAAGGTTATTGTAAGAGTCATGTTACTTTCTTGCCGATAACTCTGCAGTAGTTTCTTGTAGAAGGATTAATCCTTATCCTGTTATCTGGTCACTGCTTACCTGTTTGACATCATTACCTACCACTCCCCTCTTGTCCGTCATGATCTGATTTCCCTAGTTTTTTTCTTTCTTCCTCTAACATGACATACTTCTTCCAGTTATCAAGTCTTTGCACCTGCTGTGCAGTCGGCATGGCGTGCTCTTGCCATACATTTTTGCATGCCACTTTCTTTCTCAGCTTAATTCAACACCACCAGCACCATTATCACCACCAGCACCATTACCATCATTATCATTATTAACACTTATTAAGTACTTATCAAGTGATCAGAATTATTCTTTAGCATTATATGTATACTAACTTGTTTAATCTTCACATTCACCTTATGAGGTGGGTTAAATTATTACCCCAATTTTACAAAATGAGGAAACTAAGGCACTGAAAGGTTCAATGACTTGCCTAAGGTCACAATGAAGAAGTAGCAGAGCTGGGATATGAATCTAAGCAAATACCGACGCTAGTATTCAATCACTGTGGCTCACGAGCAGCCCACTTTCCCTGCTGTCCGCTGTCCCACTTCAGTGACTTAGGCCCCACACCTCTCTGTCTTCATCCTTGGAGTAACCAATTCTCTGGTTTGTTTTTCTGCACCACCATGTTCAAGTGGTTAATGGCTCGTAAACAAGGGGTGAGCTTTGAGTGTACATTTAAAGGAATCTGTGGTGAGTAATCCTTTGTGTTGTAAATAATCACCCAATAATTTATCTCCTTGCAAGTATAGATTTGGAGTTTTTATGAAAGGGTGTCCTTGTAGCGGTATTAAGGGGAATGAAAAAAGTGCTTTTGGAAATTGTGTGGTGGGGGAGAGTAATAAAAAGGGTATTCAAGGTGAGCGAAGTGAGATTATGGGATGTACACAGTTTTTTGTGGTGGGGAGTCTTTTTAATTGAATTTATTGGCATTGCATTGGTTAATAAAATTATATAGGTTTAAGGTGTACAATTCTATAATATATGTGGAATCAAATGAACAAAATAGACTAACAAACAAAATAGAAACAGAAGAGGCGTGGCTGTAGGGTGGCTGGGTGAATAAAGTGAAGAGATTAAGCCAAACAAAGAAACAAAGGCCCACCTCATAGACAGAGAGCGGTATGGTCATCACTAGAGGGAGTGAAGGTGAGGGAAGGCAGGAGAGGGGAGAGGGTCTGGGGGTGAATGGAGATGGAAAGAGACATGGCTTCCAGTGGGGGGAGTCTTGTTAACCTAAAGGAATAAATATCTTGAGATATTTTTTTTGAGGGAGAATATTGGGAGTGGGGCTAGATTTTTAATAGCAAAACTCACACCATGCACCCAGTCTGCATGCATATACAGCGGCCCCCATGTTTGTGAAACAGAAAACTGTAGTTATATGAAGGGGTAAGTGCAACTCACCAAAATATTTTGCATATGAGCATAGACAGGACCATTTGTGGAGCCTAGGGCAAAATGAAAATGTAAGGCCTCTTGTGTACAGGTTATCGAGAATTTTAAAACAGTGACAATAGGGCATTAAATCAAGCATGAGCCCTGCTATACGTGGGGACCTCTCTAGGTCGTGTGGTCTTGAAGTTGGCCCTAAACACAGAGTTGCTTTTCCTGACAACTTGTAATAGATACATTCTGTGTGAAGAGGTGCAAAGAATGTGGACTTTGCAATGAGACAGACCTGGGTTTTAATCACAAGTATCTGCAATTTACAGAGGCAAGTCAGATAACCTTTCTCCTTCCATCTCCATCTCTATAAAATGGAGATGTTTCTCTTTAGCTTCAGTATTCCTGAACGGATTAGGAATACTTTACTTACCCTGCTTTGTGAGGAGAAAGTGTTAAATAGTAGCTACGATGATGGTTGAACAAGTGAGTTAAAAAACTGGAACTCCTTAATGACAGTCATCTTTGTTTTCCGGTGCCTGTGCCTTCAACACATCTCATGATATTTATAGACTTCAAGCTTCTTTGAGACTGATTCTAGGACATTAATAGAACCACTACTACTTTCAGGGAGTGGGAGCAGAGGACTAATGAGTTGGAGATGAGGCTTTCCTCTTCTTGAGATGCTTTTAATTTAGTTAATGAGATAAAGACAAGAATGCAAGTAGCTGTATTGCAATGTAGAGTAAAATAAGTGGGACAGGAGAGTTCTGTAACTGTACTGAAGAGATTTAAAGAAAAATGAAGCCAAATATGATTAGAGATTAACTACAAGATTGAGATGGTCCCTTTATTGTTAGAGAGCATAAAAGGATTGAAGATGAAGGAAGAGGGCATGCTACAAGCTGGAATAGCCTCTACTTTGTTTGTGAAGATACACTATTAATTTGGTGGCCCCAATGAACTATGCCTCATAGCATCCATGCACTTATCCCTCTCCTTGAATTTGGATGACTCTGTCACCTGTTTTACTTAATAAAATATGAGAGAAGTAACATTGTGCCAGTTCAAGCCCAAGCCTTAAGAAGTCCAGGCAGCCTTTACTTTTGCACCCTTGGGAACCTTGAGCAACAGTTCTGCAGAGATCATATGGAATGACCCTCAAGAGAGTCTGAGAATTCATGGAGAACTAAGGAGCCCAGCTGACAGCCAGAAATGTGACTCAGATATATGACCCTAGTCAAGCTGTTGCGTGAAGTCCTCAGATGTTTGAGCCATCCTAGCCCAGAGGCTAGATATGTGAGGCAAGGGGCCATCTAGAATATACAAGCCCTGGCATATGTCATGCAGAGCAGGGATGAGTGAGCCCTGCTGTGCCTTGTCTGACTTCCTGACTGACAGAATTGTGAAAAATAATATGATAGTTTTAAGTTACTAAGTTTTAAGGGATAGTTTGTTTTACAGTAATAGATAATTGAAACACAAATTGATACCTATCAGTAGACTGCTGCTGTAACAAAAACTATAAACTATGGAGCATGGCTTTGGAAATAGGTGGTGGCAGGGACCCCAGGGACCTATGTAGGACTGGAGCGGAGACTGGAAAGGTGGAGGAATATTACTGCTGGAGGCTGGAGACAGTGAGACTGATGTTGCATATTCACAGAACAACTGGCCACACTGTTGCCTTGGTCACATGGAAGACAGAGTGAATAGCTAATCAATTCATGGGTTTGGTAAGGAGATATCCCGGCAGAATGTGGAAAGTGCCAAAGGGTTCCTTTCGGCTGCCTATCATTAGGTAAAGGGGAGATCAAGATGAGATAAAGAAGGAACTTTTTAGTTTTCGAACAATTTAGAGAAAATATAAGGGAGTCGCCACGTTTGAAGAAAACTGTTTCTCATTCTGGGCTTCTGCAACCAGCAAAAGATTAAAAAAAATTACACACAATGCTTTATGCATTCACTTAAAATTTGTGACTACAAATCTTAAAATGGACACTCAACAGTACCACCTAATTTTTATATACTTTCCTGGTCTTTTTTCCAGTTAGCAAGATTATTTTCTAACTCCTGTCTTCAAATCCCTAGCACCCCCTCCTCCATGATTGACGTCTTTACTTAAGACTTCATAGGGAAAAGAATACACAATCAAATACAAATTAATTCAGCTACCCAACACCAACTCCATTAACCTCTTGCATCTGTATCTACAAATTTTACCTTTTCTTCTAACACAAGAAAAGAAGCTTCCCTGCTCTTGTCTGATCCCTCCATTTGTGCTTCGGTTCACCCTCTTCTCACATACTTAGGGACTCTGCACCTCCGATGATCTATATCTTCTCTAGCAACACGAAATTCCTCCACTAGACTGAATTGTTCCATTGGCATTCAAGGATGCCTTAATAGGGCTTTAAAACATCTTCCTTGACCCCTGATTTTTCACATGTTTCACAAGCACTCTTTCAGTTGTCTGTTCTCCATCACAGAAAAACTTCTTGAACTAGCTGTTAAAGTTCTCTCTACTTTTCCACTTTACATTCTCCCCCTAACTCTAAAGAACTTTTGTTTTTCCTCCATTGACGTGGTTCTTATTGAGGCTCCCACTGACTGACATCTTGTCTGAGTCAGTGATAACCTGCGTCCTCATCTTACAGGATCTCTTAGCAGCCCATGGCACACTGAGGGATTTGTCTTTGGCACTTCTTCTCCAGGCTGTTGTAATGGAAGATTTATCTAACTGTTCTATCACCTGATCATCACTCCTTATCAGTCTGTTTTACTGACTTGTCCTTTTTGCTAGACCTCTAAACATGGGAGAAGCTCTTCTCTTCTTTTTTGACCCCTTTACACTTGACTTACGAATCTAAAATACCATCCATCTACTGATGACCCTTAAAGCCCAGACATTATTTGATGGCGTAGAAGGGTATTTTATATATACATATATGTATCTAGCAACTGTCCTGAAGTCTTCACTTGGATGTCTAATAAGTACCTCAAAAATATGGATAAAATAAGAATATCGATTCTTACCTCCTCTATCCACTCTTCCCACATCAGGAAATGACACTACTTTCTAGGAATTAGACACTTGACACATGATAATGTACTTACCCAGACATTTCTCATGTTCTCTTTGTCAAAGGACTTTAATTGATCTAGTCTCCTTTTATGAACATCTAGGATTATGATCAATACCAGTTGACTCATTACTATTTCTCATCTGGTGACTGTTTTGACTTTTATTTCCTTCCATTTTGCACTTGTCTAAAATAGAAAACCAAGATTAATTTATATCATTGAAATGACATGAATACTCTTTTGGGAAGACAGAATGACAGTAGCCCTCTGAAGTCAGGTCAGTAAGTAACCCTCTTAGCTGAATGCTAGCACCATGAGCTCATTAATGACCACACAGAGTCAGGACCTTTGTTTCCTCTTTTAGAGGCCTGAAGATAGCCAGACTCAGTCATTGCAACATCAACAAGGACTCAGTGGGGAGAGAAGTCACAATGATATGCTGTTAGTGTCCAAAGGAGAGCAATTTAGGGCTAATTGTCTTTTACATTCCCAGATTCTGAGGATTGAAGAGGTCTGTGTAGAATGACTACATGCCCTGTTTTTAAAATAGTCATGTTGGTAGTCAATCTGTGTTTGTGGTCAACTAGGATTCCGATAACTGTACTCTAACAAGGAAAAGTGGCCTATGTCGGCCAATCAGAATGATGGGTTCCTTCCTGTTCAAGTAGCATTTATGCCGTAGTCTGGGAGAGCAGTTTACACTAAAGATGTCCCCTGCTCAGGATGGCCTTTGCTGAGCTCATTGACTAATGGTTTGAAATAGAAGGTTCCCATGTTTGTAATTCCACACCCTTTTCTCCTTGCACCCTAATCCCAACTACATTGTAACTACATTGGACAGCCTATGATAAACAGATTGCTCTGGAGATAAATAAGGAAATGTCCAGCAGTGGGGAATTGGAAAGTTTTCTCACTGTTCACTGCATATCAAAAACAGTGTTTTCTGATGATTAGTGTGTTTGAGCATCTCTCATGTGTCTGTTAGTTATCTGTATATTTTCTTTGGAAAGATGCCTATTCGTATCTCCTGCCTATTTTTTGAGTTATTTGTTTTTTTTGATAGGAAGTTATGCCAGTAGTTGGTAAATTTTTTATGTTAACCCCTTATCAGATGTATGATATGCAAATATCTTCTTCCATTTAGTCGGTTGCCTTTTCGTTTTGTTGATGGTTTCCTGTGCTGTGCAAAAACCTTTTAATTTGATGAATTCCATTTGTTCCTTTTTGCTTTTGTTGCCCTTGCCTGAGGAGATTAGTCCAGGAAAATATTGCTAAGATTGATGTCAAAGAGCTTATTGCCTATGTTTTCTTCTGGGAGTTTTATGATTTCAGGTCTTACATTCAAGTCAAAACCGCTATGAAATATCCCTTCACACCTGTCAGAATGGCTGTTATCAAAAAGACAATAAATAACAAGTGTTGGCAAGGATGTGAAGAAAAGGAACCCTTGTACACTGTTGGTGAGAATGTGAACTGGTGCAGCCACTGTGGAAAACAGTGTGGAAGTTCATTAAAAACTTAAAAATAGAACTACCTTGTGACTCAGCAATTCCACTTCCGGCTATTTATCTGAAGAAAATGAAACCACTAATTCAAGAAGATAGATAGCACTCTATGCTTATTGCAGCATTATTTATAGTAGTCAAGTTATGGATGCAACCTGAGT
>VMDR010007821.1:0-38896 GCA_007922815.1 Macrotus californicus
AAACATAGACAGCCATGCAAATAAGGAAAACAATTGCTATTTTAAAAGCGTGTACAGTTTCTAAAACCAATAAATTCATCTCTTTAATTTAGGAGACAGAATACTGACAAGTTACACAGGATTGTACACTACAGTGGAGAAAAGAAGAAAGGGAAAACAAATATATCATATAAAGAAATACAAGGAAAAATAAAACTGAGATTGTAGAAATTCAGCCCCGTTTTCCCATATGCCATGAAAATGTCTCAGAAATTCTAACATAACTTCTAAAGAAAACTTATCAAAGTATCTCTTGTACATAAGGAACTTGGTCGTCAATTTCTTTTAGTCCAAAGCAATAAAAATAATGATTTGAAAGCAGACAAATCTCTCATACAGAATAATTCAAAATAATGTACATAGATATTCTGCCCCCAAGGAGGTGAGGCATAGTCCCTACTCTTTAAGTGTGGGCTACGCAGAATAACTTCCTTCCAAAGAGTAGTATACAGACGGGGAAGAGGAGTAACTTTACAGAGGAGGCTCTGACCAGGTGATCAAGGTCGACATCAACAAGTCATCCTAACAGCATAGACCCTTGATGTGATATAATGAGAATGATACTCGTCAGAGAATGGTGTTCCTCCCAAAAAAATATGCTACGTAAGTCTTCTGAGAAAAACATCAGACAAATTCCCACAGAGGCACATGCTACAACATTCATGACCAGTACTCCTCAAACTGTCAAGGACACCAAAACAAAGAAAGCTGAGAAATTGCCACAGCTAAACACATACGACTAAAAGTGTTTGGTATCCTGGATAGACTCCTGAAACAGAAAAAGGCAATAAGAAAAAACTAAAGAAATGTGAATAAAATATGAAAGTTAGTTAATGATAACATATCAATAATTGTTCATCGATTGTGACAAATGTACCACACTAAATTAAGATGTTAATAATAGGGGAAATTGGGTAGTGAGTATATAGAAACTCTCTTGTATTGCCTTTATATTTTTTCTGTAAATCTAAAACTGTCTTAAAACAAAAAGACTACTTGAAATTATAATTGAATTTAATAGGACAGACTTTTAAATAATTAATAGAATGTCGTCAACCCTTGGTAATCTATGTGAAATTTCTCTCAGGCCCCAGTGTTAGAAAAAGTTCCCTTTCTCCTGAACAGCCGTCAGGTTCTTATCCGTTCACTCGGTTCACCCTAAATATGTTCTAATCCTTGCTTTGGCCTCTAGGAAGCCTGGAAACAAACCTATTAGGAATTATGAATAACACAACAGTTTCTACCAAGCTTTGGCATCTTCTTAGTTACTCATTTAGTATTTTCACTCCACTGTAATTTTTTTAAAAAATCTTACCACTGTTTTTATCTTATTTTATTACTAGGCACTTCAAATTTCCTTAGAGCAAGGACTTACGATTTTGTCTGATTATACAAAAATTTATTATTCAAATTTCTGACTTCCCATTTCTCATGTTACCAAAATTCTGGACAGTTTCCCACTCAACAGCTAGAAGGTGGATAATTACTAAAACATGCAACTTCAGTTCTTGAACTGCAAAATGGTAACACCAGCACCTGCTTTAACCGATGGTTTCCAGGGCAAATGTATTCACATTTCATAATATGCCTATTACAGATAAAGAAAATGCACGCAATAAATGATAATTACCATTATTAACAAAAATAGCAATAATTATTTTTAATATAAAAAGAATGGAGCTAAATTACAAATTAATCATAAGCCAGGTGGTGATTTCCTCAGTGATTCAGATAAACAAGTGTGGCTGCCATATTTTGAAGGGTGAGAATAACAACTAAAGGGAGGCAAGGGGAAAAAAACAGATAAGAACAGGGGCACTTCTTACCTACTGTCACTGCCAAAAACAAGTCTGAAAGCTTTAAGACAAGGTGAAATCCAATTACTTTTCTGCCTTAACGCCACTAGAATAATAAAAAACACCCTCTTCTAGCCTTTTTGGCATTCATTTCCCCAAAGCCTCCCAAAACAATCATAATAAGAGCCAAATAAACACCAAATCTGAATCTCTCCTTGGTCTAGAGGATGCCAAGTTCATGTTTCATTGCCCAGAGTTTTCTTGTTTTTGTTTTTTTGTTTTTTAGCATTGACACATTTAATTTCAGACCCTCTTTCATCTTCCTTATTCTTAAAGAAGGACAATGGAGATTTTCACTAAAAGAACCATGCATTCTTTAAATATTATGCACTATACCTTTTATCCACAGCATCGCTAAAATGCTCAACAACCCCGAATGAATGTCCAGATGAGGACCTGAGGCTCCAGGAAGGGGCAGGGTGTGTGGGAGCAAGTAACCTGCTCCAGATCCCTGCAAACAGGACACAGCAAAGACACTAAACCCAGGTCAGTCTGACTACAAGGGTTTCCTTCTTTTCACTATGCCAGAAACTTAATGCAAAGACTCCTGCCAAAATTGATAGAAAAAGGGAACAAAATAAAATAGTTAATTCCTTCCAAAAACTTCTTAGCACTGCATTGGAAGTTTTCTTGCTACCTCAGTCTGTACCCTAAACCCATGGAGTGGATGCTGCCATTATCCAATTATACAATCAAGACAGTTCAGAGGGTCACTGGTTTCACCCTCATCGTGCAGGCTGAAAATGAGAAGGGAGAAAGAATTAGAGGCTAAGAAAACAACAGGGAAAGAGACAGATGTAAGAGATAGGCATGCCAGGAAGAGGGCAACCACCTTTTCAAGAAGAACTCGGTGCCTGGCATCCAAGGTCTCTAGAAGACAAGGAACCAGGAGGAGAGGTCTCTGAAGGTACTTGCAAGTACGCAAGTACAGGGCAAGGGGCGCAAAGAGGAGGATCGCAAATTTGTACTAATAAAAATAGAATGAGTCATGAGTGTCAAAACCAATTTTAAAAAATGGCAGGGATGACTGGACAGCCAATAAATCATTTCTGCGCATTAAACTTTATGTTTCCTCAGGGTTTGAGGTTGTCATGAGCAGCGCTGGAAGCTCCCCAGCATGCTCTGATAGGTCAACAGAAGCTCTCCATTTTTAAATTCACCAAATTCATTAAACCTTTTAAAATCCTCCCAATCGCTGAAAGGGGCTGGAAGTCCCACATTACTTTCATGTATATTCTGTTAGGCAACATTGTCCAAAACTACCTCAGTATATAACCACCTGGCACACTTGTTAAACATGAAATTCCTAGGTACCCCATGGAGATTCTGATTCCATCATCTCAATATTGAAAGCCCTGGGTAGCTGTGCTTTGAATTAATGATTCAACTAATTCGTATAATCAGAATAGTTTAGAAAAATTAGAAAATAATAGGACTCTCCAAACAAGCTTTCAAGATAGGCATCATGATCCCCATTTTACAGATAGAGATTCAAAGAAGGAACAGACATACCCCAAATCACACACCTCTTGTGTGTCAGAACCGAGGACAGGAAGTCACACTGTGACTGCAGAGTGGGTATGCATGCCACCACATTAAATCTACCCGACTTCATATGGCATGAGATACCAGCAAATGAGGGCTTAGACTATCCAGCACCATCAGAAAGAAACAGGGAACCCTGAAAACCCTGGGTTTAATAACAACCCCCCCCCCAAAAAAAAAGAAAACAGAAGGAAAGCAAGGTCTTCCTCCATCTGTAGTAAACTGAGTGCTCAAGGTTTGCAGGCCAATGAGGTATTGCTGATACTCACACTATTACAGCTGCTTTGACTAAATAGGTCCATTTGGCTAAAATAATTAAGACATTTCTTTCACTACTACACAAAGGTTAAAAAAAAACAACCCTACAGAAAGGTCCTTCCAGAAATAACTTCAGACAATTAATTTCACACCAAAAAAGGAATGCCCAAGATGAGATTTTCACCCACACCCTGGCCTCCCCATTGGTGATAAAACAGTGTAACGGTGACTAATTGTACCTTCTGGGGTCAAGTTCAGACCACTCCTCCAGAGCTTTCTCCCCCAGAGAGGAGTGAGTACCTGAAGTTCACTGAAGCTATTTGTATATGCATGTGGCTCCCCACTACCCCGAGACCCTAGACTAATAATCATTTCATTGGTGGCAGGGGAGGATAATCCACATGAAAAATGATGTGACTGTGAAACAGGTCTTCTTCTATCTCCTTTCTGAAAGCCCCTGCTGCTGAACTACCACATTCTTATCAACTTCCTGCAAGACAAAGTCCAAACCAAACCAAATGAGAGCGAGCACAGGGAGAACGGTGCTCCTATCCCCAGCTTCCCTTGAGTTTAAATAAAAAGGAAAATAGGGAAGATTTAATCCTTTCTGAACGAGGTGACTAAGATATAATGCCTCCCCCGGCACATGTACATATTGATACAGGTTTATCTGTCCTCTGGGAACGGATCCTCTTCCTCACAGACTTGTTCAATACAGATTCTAACTCATTTTCAAGATGAGAAGACCCCTCCCCACCCTGCTGCTACCCCCTTATGCATCCTCTGAAATCTGATATAAGAATGACAACAGATGTGTATACTTTGAGATTTCATGTCAAGCCTGCCCATATATCGATCTCCATGCACACAGCCACTCTTAATTACAGCAGCCACAATTTCACACTCAATGAGTATTTTTTAAATTGTCTGTGCCATGTAGCACATAACTATGTATAGCATTCATAATTCATTTAAAAATATCATTGAATTCCAACATATATATCTCTACACTGTGCAATGATTCAGATATATTAATATAAAAGGCAAAATAGGTTCATAACACACGCATCCAGCTTCCTTAAAAAACATACATATCTCTTATGGGTGAAGAAGGTGAAGGGATTAAGAAGTACAAATTGGCAGTCATAAAAATAGACACAGGGATGTAAAGTACAGCATAGGAAATACAGTTAATAATATTATAATAACTATGCATGGTGTCAGATGGGTATTAGACTTATCGAGATGATCACTTCATAGGTTATATAAATGTCTAATCACTATGTTATGCACATAAAACTAATAAAATATTGTATATCAACTCTAATTGAAAAATAAAATACTTTTTAAAAAAAACCCCTATTTCTTGCCTTAATTTTAGGAGCCAAAAAAATATATTTTCCTTTTATTCACTATGTAAAAAGTGCCTTTGGAAAAACAGTCACATTTCATGATGGACTATCCATGTCTCTTTCAAATGTGTCCAACTTCAAAGAATGGTCTTCACCTTGGACACCACATTCTGGGCCTCACGGGAACAATGCTGCTTGGGCATGTGCAATGAAGGTGGAAGATGGATTCAAGATGTTCCAGGTACGCAAACTCGCGTGCAGATGTGCATACAGTGCGTCCAGTCAAAGCGAGTTAAGAAAGCGATATATATACAGATGCCCAAGAATGGATGAGCGCAAATAAAAGCGAACTTGTAATTAACATACCGTGCTGTGTCACCTGTTGCCTTCCACGATAAGAAGTCTGGGAGATCAAAGAAATGCCCCGCCTTATCCCAGCAAGTCTCTCTCAAGTTCTGCCAAATTAAATATATATTAGAATCAATTATGGTCTGTTTTCTCTACCCCTCTCCTCTTTCAAAAATGTCTCAAAATTTTCAAAACAAAAAGCATAGCCAACAATGCCCGATAAAACATCTGTTCAGGGGTTGAGAGAGGGGATAATGTGAAAGTGGTACCTCTATAGAAAGAAATATTGGCAATTATTGATCCTTGCAAAAATGACCACAATTTCCCTTTTTTCTCCCTTTGCCAACCTGGAGGGGTAGGAAGCACACTCTGAGAAGGTATGCAATCCATCTTCCCAGCTAAAGGCCAGAGGATAAACTTCAAGACATATAAGATTTCAAAGCTGAACAGCTGTAAGCTGGGAGAAAAAAACCGCACTAAGAAATTAATGCATGAAACAGAACATGCCCTGCCCGTGTAAAATTCTCCCCACACCAACTGGTTCCAAAGGCAATAGGAAATATGATTCCTGCCCTCAAAGAACTTCAATTCCAAGCCAACGAGAATGGCACGTAATCAAGTTATTACTGTAAGTTTTTAAAACATTTGTTTCTTCTACACCGCCAATGTGGTCAGAGCTTTTCCTGCCACTGGACTTTTTCTTTCCTCTGCAGACCCTACCTGGAACATTCATTCCTCACCCTCCACCCTGTTCCCTCCCAGGGTCCACGTCACCTTGCCCCCTTTGGTTAACCCTATCCATCCTCCTCTAGGCTGGCCTTCCAGGATATGCTACTCAGGTTAGTTCTGGCTGTCATACAACGTGGTGAAAGTCCTTCTTTCCTGCTAGATTATAAGCTCTATGAGGTCAAGGACCTTGTCGGTTTATGCACCATGATATCCCACGGCTGTCCCTCTCCACCCCCTACACAGGGCTGGACCCTTAGTTGTGAGGTAGAAACTACATGACTCCGTTCCCTTCACTGGACCAGAACGGACATGTGACCTGAGCCAATCAGATCTCTTCTCCTAGGAATTTAGAATCAGGATCCAAATGGAGTCATTTAACTTCTGCCTATGAATGAAACTGGGGGTGAGATAAACTTGGAAACTGTGAAGTGGCCATTTTCTAGACCTGGAGAAGCAGAACTTCATAAAGAGAAGAAAGAGTAAAGCAGATGAGAAGCGATAACAAAAAAGGTTTCCTACTGCCCAGGCAACTGTCCGTGTCTTGGTTCCAATTATCCCCTCCCCAGGAGACTACAATGACAAGGAATGTATCACAAGCAAGAGGGTATCGTTGGGACCCTAACGGTAACAATTCAGAAGTTCAGAAGAGACATATTCCAGTGTCTGCCCAAGGGTAACATATAGCAGGCATTCAGTAAATGTCATTGAACAACCAAACTGCTCCGTGTCACCTTCCAATCTCTCATGTGAGGAGGGCTTCGGACTTTACAACGGGCTTCCACATGTGTTATGTCCTTAGAGCAATACAAAAGTCTTGAGTGTTACTACATCTAGTTTACAGACGTACAACTGGACTGGATCTACACCTGCCCTCAAATTCCATGAGTTCTCCCTATTTCCTCCTTCCCTATCACAACTATCTGAACACTGGTATCTACGCATAGCAGAGAAACTGAGTATTACATCCAAAGGGTTCTGATGTAAACAGTTCATTTTTTATTCTTGTTGTTTGTTTAAATTCCTAAGCATCTGGATGAGAACTTATATCTAGAAAGGGCTTAACTTCTCTTTGAACACCCACACGTGTTAATGCTAAACAAAGAAAAACGTAAAGTCGACTAAACATGCTCAACACAGCCAGGAACCAGTACCATCTTTACACAGTAATGGGTCACAATAAAAAAAATGGCAGCCTTTGAAACTAGTATGTGAGTCAAAGTAGTGAAACTAATAGTATGCCTTCTGGGGAATCCAAAAGATCTCCTTCCATGCGCTGTGTGACTTCAGTGATTGGCTCTCAGGGATTAAAAGAAAGTGGTGCCTCCTCCTAAGGGCTCCAGAAACCCAAGGTCAGTCAGCAGAAATGAACCACTAAAACCAATGCAGCAACAGCCAGTGCTTCAAGCCAGAGCTGAACAAGCTTCCTAAACTCGGAAAACAACTGCTTCTGTTAGATCTTGCGCATGGTCATCAAAGACCTCGCAGAATGAGAGCTTGCAGTGTGTGGCCATGCAGACAGCCACATGGACCATGGCACCCAAGCAGAATGTCTCAAAGAGAACTTCAGACCTCGTGCCAAAAAGATACACACTGAGGTAGGAGGCACAAGTCGGCCAGGAGCGTCATTTCTCTCTGAGACCACATCAGCTTCATTGATCAAAGCCAGGGACCCCAGTTCAATCTCTCTACAAGCTGAGAAACAAGAAACAACATTGTATTGGAAGTACGAGGTATGCTCCAGAATGCACGTTGTCTAGGAGAAGAAGACAGCAACAGCCTCTGCTTTCTCTGCCAAAGCAGAGTAGCGGCTGGCCAGCAAAGGGAAGGGAGCAAGGACAAGGAATGTCTCCAGAAGCCTGATCCCCTCGCTTCTTCACGAGGCTGACTGGCTACCTGTGAGGACCCCATGACATTCTCATGTTGGGCTACCTAACTCACAAGTGTTTTGTCATCCAATAACAGACTGGTCAAGGACACAATAGCCTCCATAGACAAATTTTTAATCTAGTTCTGTAAGAAAAAATCTCTCCATCTCTCCACTTCCCCAGGCAGTTCAGTCCCAGCCAAGGGCCGCTACATCAAGACACAGTGACTGCTTCTTATATTCCTCCACAGCTTTGTAACAGTGCTCCCATGGGCGTCCTCTCACCTGATTCTCAGAGCGGTTCAGAGGAGTGTAGGCAATATACAACAGTCAAATACAAAGGATGCAGAAACTGTGGTTCGGATGACAAGAACTTAACCCAACGTCACGTGGGGCTGCCAACTCCAAAGTGAATGTTCCTTCCTCCCCCCACGGCACAGACACCACCACCCTGAAACGCCCAAATCTGTCAGAGTAGAGGGCTTTGGCCATTGGAAGGGTCATGAAGGAAGCTGTTGTCGTTCTTTACAAAAGAAAAACAAAACAAAGAAGAAAAGAATTTAAAAAAGAAAAACCCTCCCCAAACACATTTTTTACATATGTATATGTTTTAATTTCAGAGATTTCACTTTCAGTCCTGGGAAACTCACTCAGCTTGTCTGCACCTAGTAACAGTCTCCTGTACAAATGGTGGACGGGTTGGAGAGAGCACAGAGCAAGTCCTCACATGTGCCCCTTTGGCTGCACCTCATTATACCTAGCTAAATCCAGTTTAAACTAGGAGATCTCTGTGTCGAATGGGTTAAGTCTATACCCCAGTTACCAAGCAACTAACAAAAACGAGTCTTTTGAAGAAAAAAAGACATCAGCCATGATTTGGGGTGTGTGACTTGGCAATAAGACTTCTGCATTCCAATAAAAATCCTTTGAGCAAGCAATCCCCCAGGCTTGAAAGCAACCAAAGAAACTCTTAACTTTTTTTTTTTTTAAATCATGTATTACTTCATAAAACTACAGCATTTTTTGGGAGGAGGCACAATGTAAAAGGCATACAGCGGCAGGTCTCCGCAGAGGGCGGAGACAGAACAGTAGATCCAAGACTCAAGGCCAGGCAGCAGCCACCCCAGCCTCAGGGCAGAGACGAGGCTTTCTCCCCTCCCCTCTCACTCTGGTGTCCAAGGAGGCAGTAAGGTCTCCGTTGGCTTCTAGACACTGGGGGAACTTGTGTGAAGAACGAGGCAGATACTGCAATGCATGTCAGGAAACGCCAGGGTCAAGGAGCAGCAAGAGAAAGCAGGGATGACCAGTTCCAAAAGGGTCATCCACGTATTTTGTTATTAATTGTAAAGAGGTTCTATCTGGAATGTCTGCTGAAGGCAGTGAAGAAAAGGGAGGAGACAGAGCTCTCTAATCCCCCACCCAGTAAATGATCCTGCCTAAACATTCCAAACACTCACAATGCTGTTTTCCAAGAAAAAGCCAAACCTTATCCTCACTCTGCATTCAAGGCTCCATATTAGGGCACAGGCTGATGGTCCAGAGAGGAAAGATGTGTCAGGAAGAAACTTAATCCTCACATGTCATTCTTAAAAGAAAAATGATGCTGAAAAGACAAAGTGGGCCATAATCCCCAACCAGAACCTTCTCAGAATGAATGAAACAATTGTGTGTTTCAAACTCCCATCCACAGAGAAAAAGATCTAACACTGGACATACCGCAAGTCAGACAGACATCTAGAGACATACACTGAGAGGTTTGTGCTACTAGAGGCATCCTTCTAAAAACCTAAAACTGACCATTAGGTTCCTTTGTCGAAATGGTTCAACAGCTCCCCATGGCCTAAAATCATATTTTATCTCCTTGGCGTGGTTCTCAGGACACTTAACAACCTGGCTCCAACTTGGCCATTATTTTTATGAATTCTTCTGGACTCATCGCCCATCACCCCTCCCAGGTCCCTCCATCCTGCTCTCACCTCATTTCTCTCACTTCCCCAAACGCATCATGCATTTTTATGTTCCCGTGCCTCCACCGAGGCTGACGCGTCTACTTGGACTGACTTTCCCACCTTCTCCCATGATCAGACTTTTCTACCATTGATTCAAATCCAGCTCAAATGTCACCTTTTCAGTGAATCCCTCCATCTTTTGCTCTGTCCTAATTATATATTCATGTACCTAAATCTACCTCAAAATGACCAACTCCTGGAGGGTAAAAGCCAGCTGACTTATGGGGGAAAAAAAAACCCACAAAGTTTCAAGAAGTATAAAGAAATTTAAAGTCAAACTGTTTAAAGTTCAAACGGAGCTGGAAAAAGATGTGCACAAAGGAAAAGGCAATTAATTTAAGATGATGTATGACAATAATGTAATGAGCCCAATACCAGTGCTTGGTGAGTCAGCCTCCTAACTTGTCACAATATTCTGAGTGTGGTCATATAGCTGCCTCTAATGACTAATCACAGACAGGGTTCGGAGGAGAGGAAGGGCTTTGGGGTCGGGTTGCTAGTAAAGGCTTCATAGCAAAGAGATTTGAGCTGAAGCCAAAAGGTCAAGTAAAAGAAATATCTATGTTACTGTGGAAAATGGCACCTGAGGAACAAAAACCTGAAATAAGATAAGATTACCCCCATTAGAGGAGGATTTCATTGTAACATCATAGAATTTATTTGTAAAATAAAATAGTTCTGTTGTATAATTTACATTCTTTAATTTTCAAGAAATGCATTTATACACACATCCTCCCTCCCACCACCACCTCCCGTACCGCACTACTGCTGTACAGAAACAAATGTATGGTCCACACTGGAGCTGCCTTCCCAACCATGAAAGTGTTATCGTCTACAAGGAAGCTGATCACATTCGGCATAGCTGACTTTGCCCAGGAATGTGATACCACCCCATGCATTAGGAAAACAAGGCTTTGGTATGTAGGATCTAAGAACTCTGGAGTCAGGCAGACCTGAGTTTGATTACTGTCCTCACCACTTCACAGCTGTGTAGCTTTAAGCAAATTAATTTCTTAAGCTCCAGTTTCCTCAAATGCCATTATTACTAGCCTCTACCTCAAAGAGATATTGTGAGAATTAAATGAAATAATGTAGAGGGCCTGATAAGTCGATGAGTTTCACTCCAATTACTGCTACAGAGCTCCATGTTTTCAAAGCACTTTAACAGGCATGATCTCATCTGATCTGTATAATTCTTTAAGGCAGGGAGGGCAAGAAATTACAAACCTCATCTTGCATGGTAAGAAACTAAAATCCAGGAAGGAACCACTCCATGACTGCCCCAAGGTTACTCGCACATACGTGGAAAGACAGACAGAAATGTAGAGCTCTGTGGGTCAGTCCAGTGCTAGTTCAGGTGCCCACCTCCCTAAAGCATAATAAAATACAGAAGTGCCAGGAGAAAAGGAGGCTGTCATGGCGACCTAGATAACCCAATTTCTTGTGGGTGGTACTGTCTATGGCAGGGAAGGAAGGAGGGAAAGAGAGAGGAAGGGAGGAGATTATAATATGAAGAGAAGGCTTTGGGATGTAAGGTCTTGGAACAAACATGAAAAAAGCAGAAGAGTTGGAGAAGCGGAAAGCTGAGGAGGTCTTAATACCTCATTCTCCTGGATCCCTTCACACCCTTCTCATTGCTTGCCTGTCTCCTTCTTGAGCTCCTTTCCTTAGTCACCCTTTAAATGTGGATGCTACCAGAGTTCTTCCCTCATCCACTCTTCTCACTGTTTACACGCTGGGCAATCTCAAATATTCCCATGATTCCGACCAGCTACACGTTGAATAACATGTCCAATCTCGAACTCCCATTCACACTCTCCTCTGATACATGCCTCCTGGATGTCTCACTGCACGTCCAACTCAGCACGCCCAGGATGAAATATGTTATCGTCCCCATGAACAACTATATATATATATATTATCTTCCCCAAAATGTTTTCCACCTCCTTGATTTTCTGTGTCAGTTGATCCAGTGACCTAAGGAGTCATCTATGCTTCTCTCTCATTCCTTACATCCAATCATCCTAATTTAACTTCCAATTAATTCATGAAGGGGTTCCCATCTCCTCACCCCCATGTATCAGTCAGGGTTCTCCAAAGAAACAGAGCCAATAATCCATCATACCCCATCTTCAATACCCATTTCCAGTCCACCATATTCTATCACCTGGACTACTGTTACCTCATCTATGATCACTGCAAACATGGCCATGATTCTTCCCCTCCCTAACTCAATGCCCTTTGCAATATGACTCTGTAGCTCTTTGTATGGAGAGATGAATGTATTTATCCACCCCTTGAACTGGGGCTGCCTTTATGACTTGTTTGGGTCATTGGAATGAAGAAGTAGTACTGTGCTACTTCTCAACCGAGGCCTCAAAAGACCTTGCTTTTGTCTTTTTGGAATGTAAAGTTGCATGCGAGGCAGTTCAAGCTGGCCTGCTGGAAGATGAGAGGACACATGGAGCAAAAAAGAACCATCCCAGCCAAGGCTCAAGGACATGCAAGAGAGCTGAGCAAAGCCAAGATCATCAAACCCTACCCTGCAGCCCTCCTTAGACTCTTGAATGAATTCAGTGAATACCAGAAAGAACATCTTTCTGAGCAACCTGCATAATTATGAGGTTAGAAAATTGGTGGTTTTCCTACCACTAAATTTTGAGCTGATCTGTTACACAACAAAGCTAACTGATACAGCCCTTAAATTTCATATCTTACCCCCTTCAATTCCTACCCTATACACAGCCAATTAGAATACAATGGCCGTGTAAAATGTAAACTTGGCTATATCAATAACTCATTAATTAATTCACTAAGTATTGCTTCCATATCCTCTATATATCAGGCACTATGCTCAATGCTAAGAAAATGAGCAAACAACAGACACAGTCCTCACCTACAGGGAGCTTCCAATCTCGTATACTTTGTACCCTTCAGCTTTCTACTACCTTCGGAGTGAAAGATCAGATTCATTCACATGACATATACAATCCATGTCTTACTCACCAGCTTCATCTCTGATCACTATGAGATACTACACCGTATCACCCACATCCATTGTGCTTTTCTCACCGTTGTGTTTTTATTCATAGCACACTCTATCTAAGACACCCTCCCTGGCCAACATGTACTCATTATTTAGGACACAAGTGTTACCCACACCATAAAATCTCCCTGATTCCCCTGAGTTAGGTGCCTCTATGCAATGCCCCCAAGATACTCTGTGAATATGCCAACCATGGCACTTCCCAACACCTGTTCACGTGCTTATCTGCCTCACTAGACCGAAAGTTCCTAAGAGGCAGGGATTGTGTTTTTTTTTCTATATATATATTCATAGGGCCTAGCATTGTATCTGATATATAGATGAATAACATTAGCTGAATGAATAAATAAGTGAATGGGCAAAGATGTACAAGTTAAATAGAAGTTTGTGGAAATGGAAATAAGAAATGAATGGATAAATAAATGAGGTTGTGAATAAGAACTGTCCCAGTTTCTCTTTTCTCATTCAAGTAATGGCTTTTCACAGTCTATCTTAGGAGCAGAGACATATTCTAGCCAAGCCAGACTGCCAGGAAGATAAATTTCTCTTCTCGGGGTGAACAGGTCCTTTGGAGAAGTTTCATTTTAATTGGGAAATGGATTCTCTCACTTCCTGGCTTGGACTCCTGGGTCAGTGCAGCACCATGCTGAATGGCTGCCAAGTGCCACTGGAGAGGGGGCTGCAGCAGGAAAGGAGCTCCATCAAATGCTGAAGGCTCTGGGATATCTGAGGACAGCCTGGTGTCACGTTCAGGCTGGCTCACAACGATGCCCTCTCCTCTCTCTTCCCCAAATGTCCTTCAACCCAAACTTTACTTATCCCCTGCCCATAAAGAACAGGTACACTTTACAGTTCCACTACAGCATTTCTTTAGGGTTTATTTGGGTATATATATCCTTCCTTGTTCATGTATACCACTATTCATTTCCTAAGGGCAGAGGCAAGGGCCACAACTGAGAAATCTCTTCCCTACTCAAACTGCAGAAGATGAAAACTTCATAAACTCTTCCTAATGGTGGACTAACAATCCAACCTCACAGAAAATGCCCCTTCTAGGTACTTGCATAATCTGTGAAGGGTCCTTGTGTAGGACACCGAACACTGCACGATTATTGTGACCTGGCTCCAGGCTTCCTCTTTATCCTCGCTTGTCAACGCCCTCACCCCTCTGTACCCCAGAGTCCCTGACTGTCCAAACGGACCCCTGCAATGGCAGTTTCAGCAATGCAAGATGCTACTCCACACCCAGGTGACTCTGCACATCCTGCTGCCTCTTCTCCAGAGCCGAACTCCGAGGGTGAGTATTCTGGCTCTACAACCTCATAGGTGCATGGCCTTGGGAAAGCTACTTGACTACTTTTTACTTCAATTCCCTTGTCCCATAATAATCAGAGAACAATACCATTACCTACACCATAGAGTTGCTGAGAGAACAAATGAGCAAACGTCTATGAAGTGTTCAGAACAACATCTAGCACACAGTAAGCACTACTTAAACAACTGTTCTAGTTATTAGTTAGAAGGTCAGTTCCACCTCCTGTTTCCATCTTCAGGAAGGAGCAGGGGCTTTGGAGATTGATACACCTTAGTTCAAACTCGGTTCTCCCACTTGTTAGTTGTGCTGTCCAGTAGTCACCTAATATCTATGGGTCTCACTTTGCTCATTTACAGCAATATTTGACTGTTCCCATTGTAGTAGGGTTTCAGTGAGTGAGGTTGTACTGGTTACTGTGCCCATCCTGGCACAGTAAGTGCTCCCTCCACATCCTTCCTCTTCTCAAACTATATGGGGGTGCCTACCCAACCCCCTGCTAGACTCTTAGCCCATTTTAGGGAAGGACTATAACTTATTCATCAGTATCCCTAGACTGAACATGAAATAACTGTGTCTTAAATATTTATTGACTGTGCAAGAATGTGTCTATCAGTCCTGGCTTGTGGCCAGATGTGGGCTAGGTATGAAGGTGGGCTATGAAAGGCAGGCATGTACTGGTCCCTATTCACAGGTTGCATACTGGATAGGTAAAGCAAAGAGTCTGTGCAGGAATGTATAAATAGTACAGAATAATTCAAGTTCTAAACTCTGATTTATAAACTAAGAATTCTGCCTGGTTATGAAAGAAAGACACTGTTGTGGGCAGGAGGTAGAGGACAGGCACTACTGAGGAGGTAGCATCTGACCTTGGTGTGGAGGGAAGGCGCAGACTAAGAAAGATGGAATGGAGGGCAGTCCACGCTGGGGCAACCACCTGAGCAAAAGTGTCGGAAGAAGCATCAACTGCATCCCTGGCCATGGAAAAGGGCAGCCTGAGAAATGTGTGCTGAAGGGCAAGAAGAGGTCATTCAGGATTTGGATTAGACACTCAATTCAGAAGAGAAGGCAGCCACCATCAGTCCTGATCAGGACTGTGAATCCAATTTTAGGAAAGTTAGGACAGCAACACGGTAAGCTGTCTGGAAGGGAGAAAGGTAGAAGGCAGGAGAACCAGTACAGGGAAAGAAAGGAAGGAAAAAAATGGAGGCCAAAGGGGGAAGATGGGCAAGAATGAAAATGTAACAAGAAAGATTAAGAAGAAGAAGAGGAAGATGAAATATAAGACAAAAGCAAAAGATGGACAACCACAGAAAGGGAATGGGATGAAAAGAATAGGTTTAACATGAGAAATAAACAAAATGAGAAAGAAAAGAAAGAAACTATTTAAAATAAAAAAGATGTATGGAAAACCACAGCAAGACCACAGCAATGTCCCCGTTGAGACAAAACATGGAGAAGGAAGGGCAGGAGCCAGAGCCCCGCTCGGTCAGCGCACTGTCTCTCCTCTGGGTGAATGAAGTCATGGCTGATGTCATCGCCTCTGAGTCACACGCCCACCAAAGCAGAGGTGGAAAGAGCCCTGCCTGGTGTTCAGTCCCACCCTCCTGGGCAATAGGGGTTATTCACTGCTGTACTCTCTGGGGCACTGTCTAGCCTAGCCCTGAGACGACTGAAATGAGGAGAGCTTCTCCTTCTGCCCAGGGAGGACACTGCAGCTCCATGGGCACCAGGAGCTCGTCTTCAGTGAGTTTGCAGGTCCAGGTCCTTGAGATGGGAGAGTCAGGAAAGGTGTGGCAGATAGCTTCTGTCTTTGCTCTCACTGTGGCTAAAGTGAACTGGCTCCAACCCATGATGTCCAGAAAGGAAATTCCTGGTATGTGTAGTATTGAATACACAACAGGGACACAAAAGGTGGTTTCTGACTGACTCAGTGAACTGCTCTTTCCCAGTCTAAGCTCTCACCACACTGTGTCTGCAGCACTTACACACACTGTGCAACCCCCACTGAGTCCTTGTTTCCTCTGATAGCCAGACCTCTCCCCAGGCTCTTCCGCCCTCCCAGCCTGCCTTCTGCAAGCAGCTATCTCACCAGAGCGCTTAGCTAACTCGATTCCATCCTTCATCCCCCAGCCTGCATAGCACCTCCTCCAGACTCCTCTCCCAAGAATGACCTAAATTTCCATTCTGGTAACATTACACTGTGACTTTATTTCTGGCCCTCTTCTAGAATATGAGCAGCTTGAGGACAGGGAGTCTGTTTTATTTACTGCTCTATTCCCAGAAGTTCACAAAGTACCTAGAATAAAATAAATTCCCAATAAATGCTTGTTGAATGAATGAATGTCCCTGATCAACTCTGGTAGGAACTCATTAGCAGCACACTGTTTTTAGACCACTTCTAAAACATATACCCATTCTTAAAGACATCATCCCGAGAACACTTGCTGCTAAAGACAATACCCTGTAACTTAGTAATAATAGTGTAAGTGAAACCTCTCTGGAAACATTTGCTTGGAAACTCTGTGGATGGACTTACTCTCTCCCTGACTCCTCCACTCCCCCCAACCCCTGGCCTAGGAACTGTTGTGGAGAAAGCACAGGTTCTAGTAAAGTTTGAGTTCCATGCCCTGCTCTCCCACTCGCTAATCGCCTGAAGTGAACCTCCCCCAGCCTGTGCCTGCCTGCTCCAACAGAAATAACACCTGCGCCCCAAGTTGTTCACAAAGAACAATGCGAATTTCATTTCCCTTCACTCTTGTCTTTCTTAACTGCATCTAGAGAGAAGTATGAAAAACAGGCCTCACTAATTTTCTTTCCAAAAGCCATCTTCTGCCATCATCATCATCATCTGAATATACATCCCTCCCACCAGCACTCTATAATTTACCAAATATCTTCTGAGACAAAATGCTCATCAATACCAGTTTGTAGACAGGAAACTACGGCCCATGAGTGAAGTGAACCGCCCAATATCATGCAGAGAGTAAGTGAGAAGCCTGGGGTGAAAGCCTGACCACTGGAACTTCAAACCCAGCCAATACTCCTTCACCACTGTCCAGTTGCTCCTTCCCAGGACATGGGAGGTGCTCGACAAATGCTTCCATAGTGATTCACTCTCTTTCTCGGGTCCACGGGCTTGTCTCTGACCCCCAGCCAAAGCCAGACCACAGGGCCTCAGGCCAAGACAACTGCAGTAGGCTTCACTCGGGTCTGGTTGTCTTCTCATCCACCTTAGGTTCACGGAATGCCAGCACTGAAGGGAAACTTCAGGGTCGTGCAGGCCACTTGTTCCCACATGCCAGGCCACGGCCTGGTGCCAGTCCATGAACAATAATTTTCACTAATCAGTGATGAAGTCCTAATAATAAAAACAATACTAGGGAAAATGAAATTCTTCCTAGTAATAATATGAAGCATAATTAATGAGAAAGACAACTTTATTTCCTAATTGCTTGCTTTACTTTACTTAGGCAAGCTCCCAAATACTATCCATGTACCATTCCTGGGAGAAAATGTCTATCTGTGCCACAGTTCAGACCCGTCAGCAAAGCCCTCATAAAGTGACAGGGGCTGGGGAGAGCAGAGCTGCTCACTCAGGCAGCTACTTCCCTCTGAACATCCCAAGTCCTCCCTTTCTGAGCCAGAAGACACTGACAATTGGGGTTGCAAAGCCTAAAGTCAGACAAAAGCAACTTTTTGAGAGGGTGTGTAGGTATAAGTATTGATGGGGCTGCAGAGTTGAGATCATACTTTCTTTTATTACTGACATTGCTCACAACTTTTACCTAGTCCACAGGTTCTCCATACAGGGCGGATTCAGAGAGACATGGGCTTTTACGGGGATTCCTGAATCATTTTTACCATTCGAACAGCAGACTGGCCACAGCTTGATGCACAGAGGCAAGATTTGAGTGAGACCTTGGCTACAGAAGAACTTCGAGGACCCCTGGGTTCAGAAGAGGTAAGGAACTAGTTGAATCATTTATTTATTTTTCAAACTGTAAACATTTAAGGTGAATGCAAAGGGGAGGAAGAGGCCAGCTCTTTAAAAGATAACTCTAAAGTGCTGGATCACAGCCCTGGCTGGGTAGCTCAGGTGGTCAGAGTGTTTGTCCCAATACGCCAAGGTTGTGGGTCCCATCCCCAGTCAGGCACATTTAAGAATCGGCCAATGAAAGCATACATAAGTGGAGCAACAAATCGATGTTTCTCTCTCTCTCTCTCTCTCTTTAAAACCAATAAAAAACGAAATACAAACAAAGTGCTGGATCATAAACTGAAGAGGAATGGGCTGGAATTTGTGCATCTCAGGTGCACAAATCTTAGATCTCACACAGTCGCAAGCATGAGTCTTTAGTGGTGAATCTAACTTCAGATAACTTTGATAACTTTTTATTCTAGAGTTCCTATTTATCTTTAAAAGTTATGGTAGACAAATGTGTCACCTGGGGGTTGAAACTTGAACTGTGAGCACTAGCTCTCTCCGCCTAGGGGTCTCATCTGTAGACAGGGGGACCCTGCCTGAGAAAGGCTGAAGTTTGACCAGCTAACCTTCACATGTCCTTTTCAAACCCACTTCCTAGAATTAGAAAACCTGAGTTTCTGTCCCAGCACCACCAGAAATAACAGAGTAGGGAAGCGGTAATCTATTGGGTTGGCCAGAAAGTTTTAGTTTTTTCCGTACAATGGCTCTAATAGTGCTTAGTTGTCTTTAACTTCATTTGAAACAATTTTGTTAGATTGTATTGTGATAACTGTCATATCAGCCTGTATGCTTTGAAAAAAAAAAAAAATGTCAAAATTGGTGAATGTTTTTTAAAGATTTTATTTTATTTTTAGGGTAAGTGAGTCAGAGAGAGAGAGAACAACATCGATTTGTGGTTGCTTCTCTTATGCCCCCAGCTGGGGACCTGGCCCACAACCCAGGCATGTGCCCTGACTGAGAATTGAACTGGTGACCTTTTCATTCACAGGCCGGCATTCAATCCACTGAGCCACGCTAGCCAGGGCAAAATTGGTGATTTTTTGTGCAGCCATTTTAATATTGAAGAGGAAAGAATATACATATTTTCAGCATGCTTTATTATTTCAAGAAAGGCAAAAACGCAACAACTGAAACATAAAAAAAAAAAAAAAGGTTTGTGCAGTGAATGGAGAAGGTGCCGTGACTAATCACATGTGTCAAAGTGGTTTGTGAAGTTTCTTGACACTTTTGACATTTTGGCCAAATACTTCTTTGCTGTGGGGCTGTGTTATGCACTGGAAGATGTTTAGCAGCACCCCTGGCCTCTACCCACTAGAAGCAAAATAGTGGGAGATAGCCGACATACTCAGACTCTGCAAATCAATAGCTATTGGTGAAAATGAAAAATGGGCTTTTATGTTATGGAAAAAACTAAATGGACCTTTTGGCCAGCCCAATACTGAACTCCTGCCACCTCCAGCCTCTTTATCTGCAGAATAAGTGATAACATCTACTTCACAGGGTTTTCTGAAGAATTCAATGGGACAGCAGACTGAAAAGCATATAGTAGATATTTAATAAATTCTAGTGGTGTTGATGGTGTTTGTGGACAGCAATCAAGCAGGGTCAATATTTTAAATATCGACAGAATTTATTAAGCATCTCCGAATGGTGAAGGGTCTTTAATATTTCAAACTGCATTCATAAGTGTAATGATGGCTCAACTTAGTCCAAAAACTTAAGGTAGGCTGAGAGATGGGAAGCAAGTACAATAAAACGTTAACAGCAGAATCCAGGTGACAGTTCTGAGTGGTCCCTACAAAAGTCTTTCACGTTTTCTGTACTCTTGAAAATTTTACTAGTAAAACGTGGGAAAACAGGGCTTTCATAGCCTCTTGCACCTGGCCCTAGACTTGGAAGCTCCTTGACGTAAAGGACACTCCTGCCCTCTGCCTTGTCTCCCCTTCACCAGGCGCTACGCCCTCTGTGGAGTAGATACCAGACAGGGTTAGGTCACTGATAAAATGAGTACAGCCCTACAGCAGCAGAACAGTTATTCCCACTTTGAAGATAACGGTACAACAACAACAAAGAGTTAAAACCAACACACACGTCCAGAGAAATTAGGTTTACTTACCCTTCTGGAAGAATGCCCTGTCTTGAACTTTAGGGATTTATGGCCTGCCTCCTCCTTTGCCTCAGTCAACATCTACCTACCCCAAGCTTCCAGATGCCCCAAGTGACAGCTCACCTCAACGAGGTGGACTGTGCCAATGAGTGCCTCTACCACGGCGCACATTAAATGCAGTGCCATTTTTAGTGTCTTTTCTAAAAACAATATTTTCCTCCAGTAGGCGTGACCTCTATCTTAGCCACTGTGAGAGAAGAATTTTATTCAATTTTCACTTTAACATCAAATCGTCTCATGCAGGCATAAAGCCAGCTGAACTTGGCAATATCTTTCTCTCACCTCTCTGGTTACACTAGAACCACCTCGATGTAGCCGACAGCCTGCACAGAGGTCAGGGAGGCTGGCAGCAGGCAGCCGGGCACGAGGGCTTGACCACTAGAGCCATTAAGTCTGGCTCTGACCAGGAAACATGAATTCATTTAGCAAATACTTACTGGATATGTTTTCAATGCCAAGCACTGTATTTGGCTCTGGAGGCACAACAGCCAAGTATGAATAAATAGATCTGCTCACTGCTCATATGGAGCTGAGTAACAAGCCACCAACCCAAATGAGGAAGGAACATGGAGAGTGTAGCAGGAAAAGAAAAAAAAAAGACAGAATTTAGAGCCAAAAGACCTTCATGAAGACCAATCCTGTCAATAAGTCAGTTCATCTCTTTGAGGCTTGTTGTATTCATCTGTAAAATGTGGCACGTAGTAGTATTGACCTCACAAGGCTACGTCATAGATCAAATAGAGAAAACAGATGTCAGAGTCTGCTATAAGCCATCAGGTTAAACACAGAATATAGTATTGTAGCAATAGCTGGCATTTATTAAACGTTGCTAGGTGTCAGGACAAATCCTTCTTTTCTTTCATCTGCTGTTTAAAATTACTTTGTTGGACTATAAAACTGAAAGAATGCACACCTATTCGGCATACATCAAATATGTAAGTGCAAGGATGATAAGGAAAAATTTTGCTGTCCAGGTCAGTGAAGGCAGGCCCCCAGCCTCGACACTTCGTATATTCAGTTACGGGCCAGTTTATGGGCAGACCACCCTGGAGAGAAAATGCACAACAGATGTTCTGACAACAGCTGACAATACTGTCCTCGCTGCTCAGAGGCTGGGTGGAATCTGGTCCGAACGTAACAGGACCCAGGATTAAACATTCTAAAGAGAGCTTGTTTGATTCAGTATTTAAGTCTTGGATTCTGTTTTGGATTCTGGAAGATTTAGGGAGCACCACGAAGGGGTCATCCATCACAAGGAGAGGCACTGAGGATGTACTGCTTTCTAGAGGGTTCACTTCACGTACAAAGTAAGGCGTGACTCATGGTTAACAGGGTGCAGCCAAGGGGTGGCCCTGGGGCGGAAAGGAACGGCAATGCTCCCCACTTCCTTTCCCAGCGGGGAAGAGAAAGGCCACTGGCGCTCGGTGTGCTGCAAGTCTTTTCTTTGGAATGGAGCTGCTTTGTTTGATACCCAACCACCAAAAATGTCATGATAAATGATTTAGTATGTTCATCCACTCATCTGCTAAAATACTCACTGAGTTATCAGTGTCAATGCCCAGCAGTGCCCTCCACACAATATAGTGAACAAGCTCAAAGACAGAGGTAAGGGGAAGATGCCACTGGGGACAGAGGGCAGAACCCTAATCAACGCTCAAGGGAGAAAGTTAAGGAAAGCTCTCTGGAGTCTTGAAGAATTAGTGTAGGTTTTCCCAAGTAAAAGAAGAAAGTATTATAAGTTTCCCGGGCACAAGGAAAAACCTGAGCAAAGACCCAGACGTGTTATGGGTATGGTTTTCTTAGAGCCACTGATCAAGAAATTCACCATCTGGAAAGTCTTTCCATTTTGCTAAGCATTTTGTTATAGGAAAAGTAATGATGGATTCTTTTTTTAAAAAATTCCCACAGCCTGGGTCTCAAATCCAAACGCCTGGAGGGGCAGCGTGGAAAGGAAATGAGTGGAGCAGGTTGGGTGGGGACTGCTACATGATGAAGGACACTTGCCCCTTCTGACGGGGGCAGGCCCTACCTCACACGCGCGGGGCACGTCCTTCAGCATGGGAACGTGGGCCCAGGACTGCAGAGTCCTTTTGTTATTTTTTCTAGAGAAGTAGAAAATCTGGATTTCTATGTAAAATGTTTTAGTTTTTAAATGTTGGAAACTAATGTTTTTTTAAATTTTTTCAGGCACAGGGTGGGGCAGACAAAACCCATCTGGGGACCAGATTCAGCTTATGGTCTGCCAGCCTGCAACCAGGGCACCTGGGAGGAAACTAGTGCCCTTTGCAAACAGGCTCCGAGGGCCAATGGGTACAGCCCAGGAGCTGGAGGCAGGTTGGCCTTGGTGAGAATCTTGGATAACCACTTACTTGTGTAGCTTTGGGGAAGCTGCATAAGCCCTCTGGGCCTTAGTTTCTTCATCTGTATAATGGGATAATACTACATCCCTGAAGGGTTTAAAAGAAATACAGCTATGAAGCACCACCCAACCCCATATAGCGCTTTTTAGGAAAACATGACCAAGAAAAACAAAAATCCTATACTAAATAATAAAGAATTGCCAACCAGAAAAGTGAGCTATGAGTACAAGACTATTTTTAATAAAAAATGACTAAGAAGCAATAAAAGCATGAGCACTGTGCTATAACAGCAGCAAACCATTCCAACCAGTGTCCCACAGATAGTGTCTTTTATTCTATACTGAAAATTTCTTAAAACTAATGCAGCTATAAGACTGCATGTTCATCCTGTAATTTTTGTTTTTAGCATTATACTCTAAACTTTGTTGTTGCCATACAGATACTCATTATCTGCTCGAGTGCATAGCCAGAGTGACTTTTTTTAAGTCATAAAACAGATCTTGTGACAACCATGCTTAAAATCCATCAACCATATCCCACTGCTCTTAGAACAGAATCCAAATTCTCGCCCATGGCCTCGAGGCTGTGGAGGACCTGGCATTTGCCCAGTTCCCTCAGCCACCCCTACCACTCTCTGGCTTGCTCATACCCTCACAGCCCGGCTGACCTCCTGTGCTGATCTCACAGGTGCTTTCCCCCAATCAGTGAATCTTCTGCTCCCTCTTCCTGAAAATCTCATCATTCAGGTCAAACAAAAGCTCCCAAGAAAGAACACACTAGCCATGCCAAATCTGCTCATCTGTATTTTTCCTTCAGAGCAATTTTCCAGAAAATAAATTTTCTGTCTCTCTACCCTAGAATCTAAGTTCCCAAAATCCTACCCAGGGCTCTCATCTGTCCTGCGCACCTTGGCATCCCCAATGCCCAGCACATTGCGTATCACATAGGAGACACTCAACATTTGTGTAGTGAAGAAAATGAACCCAGCGTCCATTGCTCCTGGCCTCAGATACTCCTGAAGTCATCACTTAAAAAGTTTCTTCCCTGAACTGGTTTATTCAAACCCTGCAAGGCAAACACTCAAAAAAGCAGTGAGTGAAATAGTGGTGACCATACTCTGGATCTGAAATGCCAAGGTTCAAATCCCAGCCTTGCCACATATTAGCCAAGTGACCTTGGGCAAGTTGCTTAACATCTCTGAGCCAACTTTATCATCTTTAAAAGATGTCACTTAAACTCACAGGGTGGTTGTGAGGATTCAATGAATTAACATGAATAAAATACTTGGAAAAGTACTAGATATATAATAAGCATTATATATACTTTAGCTACTGTAATCATCTATTTCCTTGTTGTGTTCTTATTGCTTAGTTGATCTATAGATCTTAGTAGATCCAATCAGACTGTAATTTCTTGGATGCAGAGACCAATCCTGGATTTCCAAAGTGAACAGCACAGGTGCCCATGTGAGGGCGATGGGGCAGGCAGGGCTGGGGTATGGCTCTTGATGTAGGTCTTCTCACATTGTATGAGACCATGAGCAAGTCGTGTAACTCTTTTGAGTTTTGGTTTCCCCATCCATAAAAAAGATAACATCTATCCAACAAGATGAGTGTAATGTAAAGATTAAATAAATTAATCCTTGTGAAATACAATAATTCTGTGGCTGGAAGCAATGAATGATGAATGTCAGGGAAACAAGTAGAAAGTATTCAGTAAATTAATCTGCTCTGCAGTTCAATGCTGGATGACTTCTGGTGCTGGTATTACACATGAGTGCACATGATTCAAATAAATGAATGACTCTGAAAATATGTTCTGTACTCTTCTCCTGTCTATTTTCTGTGATTGCCTCTGACAACTCTGTGGTAGTTTTAGATGCTTTCCTTAGCCATTAGTCAAACAGGAAAAACATACCACTCATTACCACCAGCTCCATGAAATAAGATATTCTGCTGTTTAAAATTCTCTCACTTGGTGACAGGATGTTACTGACATGCCCATCAGCAGAGAAAAAAAACCCTTTTAAACACCATGGAAATAAAGCTTAAGCTACTATATGAATATCTACTGTATAAAGCACTAGGTAACATCTCACTAATTAAAATAATTCCACAAAGCATAGAGTATCCTCATTTTATAACTAAGTGCTCTGAGACTCTGAGAAGTTGACTTGCCTTGTCTAAGGTCCCAAAACTGTAAATGGTGGAGGGAGATTTAAATGCAAGTCTGTTTGGCTTCGAACCCTCTACTTGTTCTTGTGACAGAACCATCTTGCATCTCCCGAAGCTCCTCAACATCTTGTATTAGCCCTGTTGCTAAGATCTGATGAATGGAGATGAACCATGTTAGATCTATGTATGAAATTTGAAGCCAGAGTAACTAACAGAGAAAGACTATAGTTTCTACCATATTGTCATATTGAAAAATCGATGTATTTCATAGAAAGGAAATTATATTGTGTATCTTTCGCAAAGCTTCAGATTAGAAGAAACCTAGGGATAAGAGAATAGATGTTACTATAGCATCAAGAAGAATGAAAAATTAAAACAAGACAAGCCTCTAAAAATTAGCTGAGGCAAGCCTCTAATTTTACAGAAGGGACTCAAACCAGGCTTTCCCAACCTACTATTTTCATCTCTGTCCTTGTTGTTCTCTTTTTGACAGGTCTTACTGCAAAGCACTCAACTGACACCTTCCACAGCTAGAAGAAGTTATCAAATCACCTCTCTAGGCATCCAAGCTCCCAGGTCCCTCCAAAGAATCTACATACACAGGAAAAGGCACATTAGAACCATTCAGAGAATCGTTTATTCATTTTTCCAACACGTTATAGGGAACAGAAGCAGAGAGGCATGGATTGGGGAGATGGGAGGGACAGATACACAGTACTTCTAAACCCACCAACAAAACCTTCCAACGTTCCAGCCAGTTGGTTCCAGACCTTTGGAATAAAAAATGAAAATCTCAAACTATAAAATGCTTAGCTTTCTGCTCTGCTGACAATGGCAAAAATAGGAAATGAGTCAAAGACCTTTGGAATATCTCCATGCAGCCTCTACAAGCCAGTTAATTATCTTCCATTAACACTGAGCTGTCAGGATTGGCATCAGGCCGTTAACTTCCCTGACCTTCCTCAGTCTGCACCTTGTTACCCCACCATGTTTCATGTTTATAAAGATAGGAGGCTCCAGCTGCTCCAGCCTGACTGAACTTAATTTACATTTGGCCTTCATTAAGAGGAGAGTCAGAATCATTGAGACTAAATGGAAAAGCCAGACTGCTGGGGGTTATGAAAAATTCAAATGGCATTTTTCCTTTTATCTGACAATTCTTATTAAGGAGACATACGTCAACCTGAAGCACATAAACCTTAAATATAAAGGGCATGATTAAAATTCCATATTGCAGGACTAGGACCTGAGTGACTTCGCCCAAGAGCTATGGTGGTCCCTAGTACGTGACTTCTGTCTTCTGGGAAATCTGAACTCTTAACTCCGCCCAGCTCCCTCTGACACCTGATTGCAGGCTAAGGACAAGGAGCACACCAATGGCAGTACTATTGAAGTGAGTGTCCAGGTCTGGCTCCTCCATCTGGCTCACCCCTCACCACCAGTCAGTCTCACTGTCCTGCTGGTATCATCCCCTAAGGCAGGCGTGTCAAACTCATTTTCACTGGGGGCCACATCAGCCTTGTGGCTGCCTTCAAAGGGCCGAATGTAATTTTAGGACTGGATAAATGTTAACTACTCCTTAACAGTTAAGCAAGAGGACGGCGCTGCCACCGGGTAGAAACAAGGTGCTGGGCCAGATAAAATAAGGTGGAGGGCCATATTCAGCCTGCAGGCCTTGTGTTTGCCACCTGTGTCCTAAGGATTTCTGGAACCCATCTCCCCTCCATCCCCCAGTGCCTAATTCAGATGTCATTACTTATCATCTGGATTATTGCAACAACCCCTTACTGGGCCACTCTATTAAAAAAAATGGGCATTGAGTACCTCTAAGTGCCAGGTATTTGATTAAGAGTAGGAACACATCAAAGAACAAAATGGATATGATCCCCATCCTGCTGTGGATTACAATGGTTGAAGAGGGCAAGCATCATACAAATCATGATTTGTATATGATCTGTAATCATTTGACATATGATTACAATCTATGAAAGGTACAATGAAGTAAAATTAAGAGTGCAAAGACAGGAGGCTTCTTATTTATTTGAGGGTCAGGAAAGGCTTTTTTAAGGAAGTGACAATAAAGCTGAGACCTAAATGATGAGTCAGAATCAGTGGTGAGTAGAGGGAATAATGTTCTGGGGCAGAAGGCACAACATCACATCGTCAAGACCAGGGTTCAGCAAATGTTTTCTCTAACGGTCCAGAGGGTAAATATTCTCAGCTTTGCAGGCCATACAGTCTTTGTCCCCAGATCTTACTGCAAAGCACTCAACTGACACCTTCCACAGCTAGAAGTTACCAAATCACCTCTCTAGGCATCCAAGCTCCCAGGTCCCTCCAAAGAATCTACATATATAGGAAAAGGCACATTAGAACCATTCAGAAAATCACTTCCTCATTTTTCCAACATGTTATAGGGAACAGAAGCAGAGAGGCATGGACTGGGGAGATGAGAGGGACAGATACACAGTACTTCTAAACCCATCAACAAAACCTGTTTGACTTAGCTCTGCTACGGTAATGCAAAAGCAGCCACAGATGATGCATAAATGAATGAGGGTGACTGTGTTCCAATAAAACTTTAGTTACAGCCACTAAAATTTTAATTTCATACAACTTTCACAAGTCACAAAATGTTATTCTTCTTTTGATTCTTGTTCACCCATTTGATATGTGAAAGCCATTCTTAGCTCCCAGGACATCCAAAAACAGGCAGTAGGCCAGACTGGGCCCCTGGGCCAAGCCCTGGTGAGATTCTGAAGTTGCTAACAACTGGGTGTGTGGGAGGCACCCTGAGGGGATCCCTGTGGATGGACTAGGGTGAGCAAGGTGAGGAACACACAGTAAGCTCAAAGAAGGAGGCAAAAATGACATAAGATACCATCCTCTGGGCAATGTCACAAATTTCGGAACTCATCCTAAGAGCAAAGGCAACAAAGTGCTATAATGAGGAAAGAAAAGAAGTTCTTCCCTCAACACATACATTTTCTCATCCCTTGGCTAAAAACCATCAACACTCTCTATCACCAAATAAGTCCTTAACAAACTGAGCCCCCTCATTTCCTGCTATTCTCAGGGAAGCATCCTAGGCTCATATCCTGGGACCCACTTATTTACCATAAATGAACTATAGTGTCTCTGTCTCTGTCTCTCTCTCATATCCTTCCTGTCTCCTCTATTAGGCAAAATCTCCACTCATATCTTGAGGCTCATCTCAACTCCTCCAGGAAGTAAATTATTTTCTCAGAAAGCACTTTGCATATTCCTGCATCACAGAGCTTAGCACACCCCCCCACCCCTTGGCTCCTTCCATGTCTCTTCCCTCCACCCACTCCCTCCTTATGCGCCCCCACCCGGATCCCTAGTGGCCTCTCTGCCACTGGAGGAAAGACTGAGTCCTCTTTGTGCCCATTTCCCTCATGCCTGCCACATTACCGGCTCATAGCAGGACCTCAGTTAAAATTTGGCAAATTAAGGAATGAATAAAGAGCTAACAAATGACAGCCCAGTGCACCCAGCACACAGTCTCGTGGTCGGACATTGAATGTGCAGTTGGATAGCTCTACAGAAGCCATCTAACTTCCCTGTGCCTCAGTCTCCCATGACCACACTAAAAACAAGGTACTATTTACTGATTCTCCCGAGCCTTCAGTACCAAAAGTGGTTTCATAAGTCTGCAGGAGAGCAACAACAACAACACCTGGGAGCTTGTTAGAAAGGCAAATTTTCACTCCCTACCCCAGGGCTACTAAATCAGAATCTGCAGTTTAACAAGATCTCCCTGTGATTTATTTACACATTAAAGTTTGAGAAGCACTGTAAGTCAGCCTGGCCAGGCCTTTAAGGAGATGCTAAAACTGATTTGAGAAACAGCTTTGATTTTCAATTTGTAATCATGGCTAAACCAAAGGGATTCTCAGCAAGGATTCCTATGTGTGCTTACCAAAGAAATAAAAATAAATTTAAATTTTTTTCAAACGGATTTAAGTCTCAACCTTCAGGTAGTTAAATACAGAATGAAGCAGTATTTAGAGACTTACTCAGAAAATTCTGAAATGGAATTGGTTAGACAGATGGATGAATGGATGGATGGAAGGTCTTTGAAAGTCACCATCAGTGACATGCAATCTAGAACTTTATTTTCTATGGGCTTTATTTAGTGTGTTTTGAGCTCAAGTGCACTATGGTAAGTATCCTGAGAGGTTCGTGTTGAATGGCTATTTAGATGCGGACATACAGCCCAGAGCTGGCCATGAAGCAGGTGTCCCATAAGGCCCGATGATGTACCAATGACTACCTGCCTGATCCTCCTCACTTAATTCAGTACAATTCTTCCTTACCTGCGGCCAAGAACGGTGATATATCCACCTGTTTGTTCTCTTGCACCATGTTTAGGTGGGCTTGAAGAAACCATTGCCCTCCTTCCTGGCCCTACCCCGAGTAGCACCTGTCTTCAGCACTGTGTGACACAGCTGGGTGAGTTGAGTTTGGAGCCCAGTAGAGACGGGATTAAATTCTGGCCCTACCATCTGTCTGAGAATGGCATCTAACCCTCCCTCTCAGCCCCAGTCTCCCGTGTTCTCCTCCAGGCACGGCTGGTTAGGAGATTAAATCAAGCAATGCCCACGGAACACACAGCAGAGTATGGGGGCGGCAAAGGGCAGCTCTATATCCCGATTTGCATTTCAGCATATGTTTGCATCAGGTTTTCAAATGTTATAGATGGAAAAAATGATGTCTGGGATGCGAACTGCTCTGCCCACAGTCACACGATGTGCTGTTAGCAGAGACCAATCAGGATCCTGAAACCCCAGCTCCTAAGACACCCTCTGTTTCTGAACTGTAGTAACTATAAAAGCCTTTCTAAAAATTAAAACTCAGAACAGCTATATATACAAAACAGATAACAAGCCAGGCCTGCTTAGATTATTGACACCCTTTTTGTTCATCTTCCTTCTACCCCATGGGAAGAATGGCGAATCCAGGGACCCCTTCTCAGCACCCTTAAATTCTCCCCAGCCCCATATACCTCTTCTGTAGAGCCACCAAATAAATCATGCCAGGTCTTACTTATTAGATGAAGTCTCTCCTCATCAGACCACCAAGGGGTTTTCTAGCCCAAGGTTCCCAGAGGACTTGAACCTTCTCACACATCCAGCTCTAATGGGAACCACTGAGCTGACATCACCACTTTCCACACTTCATAAAGGATCCTAACATCTGGAACTGGGAACCACCTGCAAGTGCTTTGACCAGAGATCACTATATCAGTCAGGGACCTGGAAACTCAAGTTCAGGGGAGATAAGAAAGGAATACCCTAAAATGCCACCAAAGCCAGAGATTAAACACCTGGGACTAGAAGTGTGTCAAGAAAGAAGGTTCTGGTCAGAAGATCTGGATTATAATCCCAGCTCTGCCACTTCCTAACTGGAATGGTAATTAACCTCTCCGAACTTCAGCAGAGTACTAGATACTAAGAAAACCAATTTCAGAGTCAGCCATTCTGGGATTCAAATCCTGGCTCTGTCACAGACTTACTGTGTCACTTTGGGTGAGTTGGTTAATCTCTACTAGCTTTAGTTTTCGTCTCTATAAACCACACGCCAAAAAAGTCAAAGAAACCCTTCTTCAATGGATTGCTGTTAAGACTCTAAGTGATCATCTGGGTTAAACACTTATCACACTGCCTTGCATGAGTTAAAAGTATGAAAACAGGAGTGATTTAACTGCAACCTAATCAATAAAATGGGATCAACCTTCCTCAGAGAGCTGCTGGGAAAAATCAAACATAATGGACTTTAGCAGGCTGCCTGGTACAGACAGATCCACAAGGAATGGAATCCTCCGCAGTTACAGCTGACCCTTGAACAATGCAAGTTTGAACTGTGCAGGTCCACTTACATGCAGAATTTCTCAATAAATACGTACAGTACTATAAATGTATTTTCCCTTCTTTATAATTTTCTTAATGACATTTCCTTTTATCTAGCTTACTTTATTGTAAGAATACAGTATATAGTACATATAACCTATAACATATGTGCTACCCAATTGTTTACATTACCAGTAAGGCTTCCAGTCCACAGTAGGCTATTAGTACTTACGTTCTGGGAGACTTGAAAGTTACATGCTTACGTGGAGTGTTGGCACCATTCCTCAAGGGTCAACTGTATTAATATCCTCTCCCCAACTCTATGCACTCACCTCCTTTAGCCACAGAAGCTTTGGGGCCTGCATTTCCACAGACATCACACCCCCGACGTACTGCAGGACACTGTGCTGGGTTTCATTGATCCTGTGCACCTGACTGACTGCTCGGTGGTCCAGCCACATGATGATGTTTCGACAGGACTCTCCTAGCAGAAACAGAGCGATGAAGACACGTGTGCATGGCCCTCTCCCTCCTGGGGGCTTGCCAGCACCTCTGCCCTCCCCTCCTCCTTCCCGGGAGGAGAGTTACCCTCTTCTTCCCTAAGCTCCAAGGGCCCTTCTTTCACCTCAGTAACCTGTTTCCTGAGCCCATTTCTTCTACTACTCATTCTTCTACCTCCGTGACTTTCTAAGTGAATTTTTCTCTTATCATTTGAGAAACTAAAAAGAAACAAGTGTGAAGCAGACTCTGGCCCGTGGGGTCCTTGTGTTGTGGCTGCGAGAACAAATTCACACAGACTACAGAAGTCTTGTGGAGAAAAAAGGACGGCATGGCTGCTCCCTAAGTGAGAGAGAGGGCCGGAGAGAGAGCCCTGAACCCTGCCTGGACAGGCTTTTATTGATACTCTAGGTACTTTGCATCAAGGATGGTCCTCATTTACTATGCACAGGTTGGCTTTAGGTGGTTACCTTTTACAGATAACAAAGGAAAGAATGTTGCTAATTACTTCAAAGAGAAGGACATTTGCAAATGCAAAGGGGAAAGGTGGTTGAACAGGTTACACTCCATCCTTGGGAGGTTTAGCACAGATCGCAGTAAACATTTGCTGCCTCAATTCAGGGTGAGAGAGTTTTAGCAAAGGCAAGCCTCAAAGCAGCCTAGGTACAATGCAGGCCTGATTCCCCACGGGAGAACCGATCCGTGGGTTTGGCTTCCTGTGTGCCGACATGCACCTGCCTGCTTTCAGGCAGGGCTGGGCTACATTTGCCGTTGCCAGGTGGATTGGTTCCCTATACATGCACATTATTATTCGTCTAATTTAAGGGAAATTGTGGATTCCCAAGGGCAAAGAGCTACTCGACTTTTATCATTTCACCCATCAACAAGGAACAAGTGAACACTCTACCAACACCTTGGCTTTCCCTTTGAGAGATGTGTTCTTCGACTATAGACCCCAGGGTTAAATCCCTACACTACAACCAGTCAAGATTTCCTGACAAATTGTACTATCCTTCATTCTCTCTCGACTTCTTCCCTTCTTTTCCTATCCCTTCTGTTCCAGAAAAACTTTTCTGGGCATATATTCAGGAAAACAGCCTGTGAAATAACCCTAAAACAATACTCTGGTTGTTTATGATCTGTCTCCTTTAAACACAGATAAATATTTCAACAGTATTAATACATCTACTTCTTCTAGTCATTTTAATTAAAATCAGTTAAGTTTTTTCCCTCTCTCAGATGTTTTTTTGGTGGACTGAGAAGCACACAAGTTTGGGAATCAAGCAGACCTAACAGGGAATGCTTACTCAGTTATAAGCAGAGATGTACTGAGAAACTTTTAAAACTTTTCTTAGCCTCAGTATCCTCATCTATAAAATGGGGAAAATAATACTTAATAGCATATAAGGATTAATAATGTGCATAAAGAATATGGAAAGTACCTATCACATAGTAGACCCTCAGGAGGAGTGGATTACAAGGAATAGAATTTAAAACCAACTAGAAAGGGAGCATAGGTACTGCCCCTCACATCCTACATTTACCGTCTTGCACCACATAGTAATGACCATCCCTTTCTCCTGTCCTCAGCCTCTATTAATTCATCATTACTGATTGGCACACCAGTCAGTGCTCTTGACAGACCTCTATTTCCTCAAATGGCAAAGTGCCAAGAACAGCAATAAATATGACTGGGAAATAAGAAAGACAGATAAAACGGAACCCAAGAGTAACTGAGCCAGGCACTTTCACACATGATTTTAGTTAATGACAGAATAATTGCAGCAACTACATCTGTAACTTTGCTAACAGCAAATAGTCATAAAGCTCTGCGTGTGAGAGTGTGTGTGTGTGTGTGTGTGTACCAAGCCCTGCTAAACATTTTACACATACGATCTCATTTAATTCCCAAAACAATCCTCTGATTTAGGTTGCTTCCAATGGCAAGCTGACTCTGAAGCTGAACGCATGCCTACTATCTCCCAGCTGGGAAAAGCATGAAGTGTGCTTTGAAAACAGATCTGTGCAGAGAAATGATAAATAAATTGGTAAAACAAATAAACTAGAGTTACACACACTGACATGAGTAATGACACCAGCTGGGACATCTTTAAACACGATATACATACATTGTTTGTTGTTGTGGGTACAGTCATATGTGGCAAAAGCACAGAAACAATGTGTTTGTGAACACCAACCATGACAGAATGGTCACCTGCCGGGCAGAGGGGTGCAGGAGGGAGAAGGCAAGGGCTGAAGTTTCAAGTAGTTCTTTCTTTTTAAACAAAAAAGGGGAACTTAAGGCAAATATGGCAAAATTTCAGCTGTCTATCCTTAGTAGTGGATACATAGGAAGCTGTTATTTATTTTTCACATATTTGAAAACAGAATTTTTTTAATTTAAAAAAAAAGTCAATCTAACAATATATGCAAATTAGGTCATCATCACTATAAGGAGAGCAGGATTCAGTCACTGGGTTGCCTGCCTGGAAAGAGTTCAGTTCCCACAAAAGCTCCTCCAGAAACAGTAACACTTTGAAAATAAGAGAAAGTACGTAAGACCTTCCACAGGTACACCTCAGATTTGGCTTTACCAGCTGAGTTATTCTACCGCATAACAGAATTGCTTAAAGGCCTGGTTCCCAGTCCTGGCTGCACACAGAATCCCTAAACAGCTTTAGAAATACTGCTCTCCACATCCCCTTCCAGATCTGTCAGCGAATCAGAATGCCAGAGTGTGGGCACACATATGTGTGCACACATGCATACAGACATGCACGTGTGTGGGTGTGGGTGGGTTTGCAGGACAACGACATCAGCATTGCTTGTTAAATATTGTATAGGATGTATCTGCAGCTGCTTGAAGACAAGAACACCTGTGGCTAACCTGGCAACGATAAAGAACCAATCAGCCAGCACCGCCTCTACATGAAAGGCTCTCAACACGCGGTCAGAACGACACAATGGGAACTGTGCAGACTCGAGTACTTTATTGTAATTATTATGATTATTAATTTTTAACTTTAGACAAAACTGGCAAGTTCATCTTTTTTCGGTTCTTGTAGAACACCACAAATAAATGACTCCAGTCATTTAGAAAATTCATGTAGTCTTTTATTGAGCATCTACTATATTCCAGGCACAGTGCTGGGCTACCAAGAAGAATGTGCCACAGTCCCAGCCCTTATAATGTGGCTGAATGAACAAAAAGGGTCTACATGGTATGCCACATGCCAGAATTACTAGACATGAGAACACAGAGGCGGAGAAGCACAGGGAAGGTACCAGTTAGCTGGGTCTGAGGATGCACAGAGAGCTTCCAAGAGGCAGAAAAGCTTTAATTGTGTTCTAAAAATGGTCATTGGTTAGCCAGGTACACAAGTGAGGAAGGAGGCTCTATACAAACTGAGCACAGACCCAAGAAGATGTCATATTTTAAGAGAATCGGAGGCAATTTGGTAAAGCAGACTTTGGGTTACATCGGGCATACCTCATTTTACTGCACTTTGCCTTACTGCACCTTGCATATATTGCATTTCTGACACATTAAAGATAAGACCCTCCACTAGCAAAAAGATTATAACTCACTGAAGGCTCAGATAGTGGTTAGCATTTTTTAGTAATACAGTATTTTTAATGAAGGTACATACATTTGAGTTTCTTTTACATTTATGCTAGTGCACACTTAACAGACTACACTATGGAGTAACTATAACTTTAATATGCACCGGAAAATTCACGTGACTCGCTTTATTGATATTCACTTTACTGCAATGGTCTAGAACCAAATCTGCAATAGTTCCAAGGTATGCCTGTAGTCAGTTTACCTATGGACAGATTATTTATCCAGGTATTCACTGAGTTCATATTTTGAATACCTCATAGGAGGTGTTCTAGGCATACCTGAAGAGGAAAAAATTACACTATGAATCAGCAAAAACATCTAAGTACTCAATGTCTGTTACAGAGCAGCCTAGGTGGTTAACTCCTTCCCTGGCCCCTTGGTTGCCGTCCCTCCCAAGAGCCCTTGTAGCTGGGTTGACCCTCCCACAGCTATGCTTTCAGCTGAATGCTGCAGAGAGAGGAAGCAGGCAGCCTGGCGCCGCTGTCCAACCCACGGGCTGCTCTGGTCTTCAAAGGAGGAAAGATCAAACAAGAAAGGCCTCACAATGAGACTATTTCATCATATAGCAATGATTAGTGTTCTTAAACTATTGTACTTAAAATATGTTTGGGCTTGGGGTTTTAGTGTTTTTGTTGTTATTTGGGGTTTTTTTTGGGGGGGGCAGTGTAATATCTAAAGATGGTAACAGTTTTTCCCATTTGATAGGTTTGGTTTCAAGGTGATGGTTAATTTCCTGACTCCACTCCCTGCTCCTCATGATTACTCCAGTTAACCAATCAAGTGTTGGTCACTGCCATGTGGGTAGCAGCAGTCTTTAAAGAACCTTTAAACAACCTTTAAAATTCTAATTTTATTTTCTAACACAGGATAATCTATTTCAGATAAAATCTAACCTTAATAGAAGCTGTTGAAAGGCAACAAATGGGTGAGGGGCAGCTGAATGCATTTGATGAATGGGTACATCTTAACCTTTTAGGGGAAATAAAATTATTTCAACACTTATAATTAGGGTTTCAACCCAGCTACCCTTTTAATAGAAAGCCTGTTGTTAACAGGAGGCAATTCTACCTACAATGAGGAGAAAGACGGCATCCAGAGAGGGCACATTACTGAAGCAGATATAACAAGGGATTCCCATCAGCCACTTCAGCGTCTTGTTCCTGAGAGTTTAACTGTCCATTCATCTACGCCCAGTGACTCTCCAACACTAGAATTACTGAGGGAACTTCAAAGTGCTGATGCCCTACCCTCACCCTAAGCCAACTGAATACAAATTTGGGAAGTAAGTCTCATGAATTGATTCTAACTTACAGCCAGAGTTTAAAAACAAACACATACAAACGTACTTTTAGCAGATTAGAAGGTACAGTGGAGTCCTTGAAATTTAGGGCTTTTAACATCTAAAATCCCACCCCAAATGAGAATTCCTTCCTCAGTATCCCTAACAGACTATCACTTGACCTCTACTTAAAGAAAGCTAACTCAGTGTGTTAGGAGTCACATCACGAACGAAAAAGTCATGGGTTTGATTCCCAGTCAGGGCACATGCCTGGGTTGTGGCCCAGGTCCCCAGCTGGGGGCGTGTGAGAGGCAACCAATCAATGTCTCTCTGGCACACTGAAGTTTCTCTCCATTTCTTTCTCCCTCCCTTCCCCTTCTCTAAAAATAAATAAATACTTTGTTGTTGTTGTTTAAACTTATTTTAAAGATTTTACTTATTTTTTTTTTAGACAGAGGGGAAGGGAGGGAGGAATAGAGGGAGAGAAACATCAATGTGTGGTTGCCTCTTACACGCCCCACACTGGGGAACCTGGCCCACAGCCCAGGCATGTGCCCTGACTGGGAATCGAACTAGCAACCCCTTGGTTTGCAGGCCAGCGCTCAGTCCACCAAGCCACACCAGTCAGTGCTAAATAAATAAAATCTTTTTAAAAAGCCAATAAGGGAAGTGCTGACCGCCTCCTAACACGGCCAGTCCCCTGTCTGGACATATCCCCTGACTGGAGAGTACCGGCTGCTGCTGAGCTGAGGTCTGCTGGTTCGGCCTCATCCTTTGGTCTCTGCTTCAGAATAATGCCAACTGAACTAGTAAAAGTCAGCGAGAACAAGGACCATTCATAATCACCTTTGAAGCCCTAGCACTTAATAACAGGGCTTGGCACAAAGTAGGCGCTAATAAATATAGCAAAAACGAGAAGTGTGTGTGTGCGCGAGTGTGTGTGTGTGTGTGTGTGTGTGTGTGTGTGTGTGTGTGAAAAGGTGATCACTACCCTGTGCTCTAGCCATGCATCCATTTGCATCCTTTTTTCAGGATATGTAATTTATAAAAATCATTGTTCTACACATTAGGTCTATAGAAGTGAATAAGACACAGTCTCTTAACTTGAGGAATTCATAATGAGATAGAACAAACTTTTCTGAGCATTCGGTGTCAGGCTCTCAATTCTCACAGCAAAGCTACCATTTCATTGTTCCAACTCTTTCAGAGGAAAAGACTGAGACATGAAGAGGTTCAGTGTTACTGCTCAGCAGTAGCAGAGCTGCGGGGTCTGCCTGACACCAATCCCCGGGTGTCCCAGTGTGCCCCAGGATCCACAGCCACCAGTTAAGATGCTGCTACAGCAGGGGCCACTACTTAGGGTTCGTAAACATAATCTAGCCCAAAATATGTTTGTAACGGCTGTCCTGGCCGCAACTGACTGACAACACCCACAGCCTCACTCCTTTGGATTCAATTTCCAATACACCGTCATCTCCACCATTCTCATATGTTTCTGCTCATTAAAAAGTGAAGCATCAGTTGAAGTTTATCATCTTGTATTACCTACCTGACCAGTGTAGACTTCTGGGTTTCAACCTCAGGACTAGCACTACTGACTGAAATTCCCCAAAAGGGATACATCCTCAACCCACTCTGAAAAATTTCTGATCGTGAACCCCAGCGGCATTTTACATTCGTGCAGTCACAAGAACTGTAGTCACGAATGTATATTAGAACAACGTCATTAAATGGGAATGTCCTGTGGTCTAGCGATTGCAGACAGAGAGGCCATCTGTTCCCACCTTCTGTGTGATACCTGTCTGCCTTCTTCTACTTCCTTTAAACGGACTTGGCTCACCCACTCAGATGAATGTGGTGTAGGAGCTTCATAGGCAAAGCAACTACAGACACTGATACTCCCTTTCTAAAAAAAACCCAGGCCACTTGTCTGTTTGCAGGCTACCCACTCTGAGCTAATGATCCCCTGTCCTTCCTTCATCAAGCTCTCTATGGTTGCTCTTGTTCTTTACGGAGCCGTGTCTCTCCCTAATCCACGTCCCTGATGCCACCCCACTCCTACCAACTGCTCTCCAAGCTTTTAACCTCTGGGACATGATTTCTGGCCTCTATGCTCCACTTCTAAATCTCACTTTCACTTGGTGAAAACTGATCCCATATCCCACTTGGCCCTTTGGTTTGATCAGCCAGATCTGCCCCAGCCTGTCCCCCACCACCAGGAAAAAAGAGAGGAATGGTCCTACCTTCATGGTTTACTGGCAAAGGACGAAACTGCTTATCCAAAACAACCAGAGAACATGTGGCATCAAACCCAAGCCCTCGGATTTGGTTTGAATCAATCCCTTGCACAACTTTCTGTTCCAAAAACAAACAAAAACATAAATTAGAATGCAAGGTTTTTAAAAGAATGAAAACAAGTTATGACTACAAGGAAATGAATGACAGAATAGAAAAGGCATTTACAACATAAAACAGATAAAAGTTCAATATTGGAAGATCCCATAAATTAATAAGGAAAAAACAACCAATTTAACAGAAAATTAAGCAAAGGACATAACACGTCACTTCATAAAG
>VMDR010007822.1:0-38902 GCA_007922815.1 Macrotus californicus
AGTTCTGGTTGTTTTTTGTTTTAAAATTTGTTGTTGTCCTTCTTTTGGTTGTGCGAGGAGGCACAGGGTGTCTACCTACGCCTCCATCTTGGCCGGAAGTAACACACCAAATATTTATTCAGCGAACTTGTTGAGGGAGTGTGTTTGAGTCATGAACGTTTAGTGAAGAGGAGGTGAAAGGGTCCACACGGTGTGGAAAGTGCTTGCAGAAGCCTGTCCCTGCAGCTCTGGCTAAGAATGGCCCAGCCTTTCTGACTCTTTGTGAAGCATCGGCTCCCAGGTGAGTCTGTGAAAACGGAAGGTTCCACACGTAGGCCTTACTTGGTGCAAAAGTCACAGATCATGTATTAATTCTGCCATAGCTTGAGCCATATTTTCATTCAGCCAGAATGTATTTTAAACCAATTTTAGCAAAAATGTGAACTGAAATCAGAATTAAGGTATACTTAGGACAAGTGGGACGCCCTCTGAATGAGGAATGTTGGCTTGACACTAGACCTGGGGTGGAGAATGTGTAATATTTCTGTCTCTCTTCTATTATAACTGAATTTCACTCTGTTCCACTCCCTAGTGCTGGGATACCCTAACCTTTCATTTTCTGAATATTATTAGGGAAGTTTAACTAACTGCCCATTGGATTTACTCCAAATTCTCCGTGTGCGATGTCAGCTGGGCTTTGGGTGCTAGTCAGCATCTATTTTTATTCATGTTTTAAAAAAATTTTCACATCAAATGCCTGCTGGCAGTCAGCTCAGACTTGTCCATGCACCTCAAGGCTCCAGACGCCCCACCGCCACTGTCCCATCTGTGTTTCCACGTGTCCCCTGCCTCTCATGGCCCAACGCAACCCCCTCTGCTTCCTCGGTATTTCTCCCAAAGAGCTGATCTCTTATATGTCTTCAGGTAGAGCACTGTCAAATGTTCCTTTCTAGTCGTTTTTACTCAAAAGTGAAGCGTGCACCGATCAGGCATGATCAGGCATGATCAGACATGATCAGACAAAACATACGCAGTCTCAGGCGATGGGGCTGGGTCACCGGAGGAGAGAGAGGAGTGGGGTCGCAGAAACCGTGACGGGAAAGGACACTTCGGTTCTGGTCTTCCCTGATGCGCGAACTATGTACACAGGCGCGTTCACTTCTGGAATAAGAATTTCTACTCAGCGTGGTTTCAGATTCCGTGGTAAATGAATTTAATAACCGTGATGCTCCATGTGACTTTAGTGAAAGCACTGACATCTCAAAGACGGAAAGCCAACATGCTTTCCATAAGTCAGATAAATGGGATAGAATGTGCCTTTCCTGTTCATCCGTGTGCACCGCAGAGAGCATTCATTCACGTATTCATTCAGTAGACATGGACCGAGGCCTCCGACGTGGCTGGCACTCTTCCGGGAGACTGGAATTCTGTAAACGGAACAGGCCAAAACCGGTTCCCCCGAGGGGCTTGCATTCCAATGAAGGGAGAGCTGTAAGGTGCGCTACATGCGAGACGTAAGTGTATTTATTATCTGATGTATGAAACAAGGGCTGCAGAAAAAAGAAAAGGTAACGTTTGTGCAGGAAACTGAAGCTGGTGAGTCAGGGGGATTTTTATCGAAGGAAAATTCTTAGGTTGCAGCAGCATCTGCTAAAATTGTTACTGAGAGTTTAACTGCAATATAAAAATCACAAGATATTGAAGACCACCTTGCAGTTAATAAGCAGAAGTGCCTTTTAGGGTTTCAGTAGCATTTTAATGGGCAATTTTTTGCTTTTGAAGTCTTGGTGCCATCCCTGGGAACATGCCATTTCTCAGTGGTACTGTTCATGTCTATTATCTTATTCTACAACTCGCTTTGACAAGGATGCTAACATTTTAATGGTAAAATATACAATAACTCTACATTAAAATGCTTCAATGAGTGTTGAATATAAAAACTAAGGACGTAGCTAGAGGGTAATTTGGATATTTCAGATCGTATCTCTAGCACAGCTTTGGAGTGAAAATAGCTATTACCAGTGAACCAGAGGCAACGCTCCGGCAGAGAAGTGATGTTCGAAACCAGCTGTGAGTCTGTTCTGGGGTAGCTGCTCTCAAAACTTCGTCATTTAACTCAACTGACTTCTAATTTATTGAAGTGAACTCAGGGCCTTTGAAATCTGACTTCTCATCTTTCTTGGTAGGCTCTCGTTAGTTAGAATATGCAAGTGAGAGCTATGAAATTCATTAGTAAATTTCAGATACCGAAATGTATTAACACCTCCTTGTAAAATTACATTCTCAAACTCTTCACAGACTCTTGAGGTCTCAAAATCTTTGGGGGGGAGGGGGGATTCGGAAGAAAAGAAGTTTGCTTCTCACTACCAAATCATCATGCATGAAGAAGACTGTCAATAAATAACTTGAATAATTGCCCATTAAAACCTTGAAGAAAGGAGGTCAATAAATTAATACTGGCTTTTTTTTTTTACTTATAGTTTTGCTTGTTCCTCCCAGACCAGACCCCCAGGGAGCCCTGCACCCCTTTCATCCGCTCTCAGTAACGGGCAACAGGTGCTGTCAACAGAATGTTTGCAAGGCAGGGATCTCTGTCCCAACCACATCCAGACCGAGTCCACTGCTGTTAGTGACAGGTTTCACCACAAGAACACTCGCTGTCCCCACTGCACTCAGACAGGGCATGGAAGCACCGTACCACCTTCTTCTCCAATTTAATGGCACGGCGTTGCCATTACCGCCCAGTCTCTGCAGGACTTTGATGCAGGGCGTCGGAAATGACAGGAGCCATCAGTTCATTCATGGGCGGTTGTGACCTGCACCCTCACCGAGACTGTGTGGGCGGGGTTTTGATTCCTGTCTCTTTGTGTGGGTCTGTCACCGCAGTTAATAGACAGTCTGGAAACACAGCAGAGAGAGCGTGAGCAAGGTCGCAGTGGGTGTTTGCGGTGAGGAGGCGTGGGCACGTGACGGACGCTCACCACACAGAGATAGCCCAGTCAATTTTCAGTAGTAATCAGAGCTGCTCGGATGGAGCTAGTTCAAGCTAAATGGGTTTTTTAACGTGATCAGGAGATGTATTATTTTATTAGAACCGGAGGAAGAGAAGTAATTGAAGCCTTACAGTGACACCTTGCATGGGAGCACAGAGCCTTGCCGACACGCTCTGCTCACATGCGCGGGGCCTCAGTGTGCCCACGCCCCACCCCGCCCCTGAGTCCAGGAACGCATGGAGGTTCTGGGCCTCTCCTACCAGCCTCCATGGGATGCTGTTTGTTTTTCATTATTGGTTTTTACCCTCCATGATTTCATTTCTCCTCTCTTCTAGGACTACCCATAGCCTCTGTCATCCTTGATTAGCTGCCTTGCCAATATTTTTGCTTGTTTATTTTTTTAATACCTGAGGATTTTTCTTATTGATTTGAGGAGAGGGAGAAGGAGACAGAGAAGTATCAATGTGGAAAAGAAACATTGGTCAGATGCCTCCCTTTCGTCACCAGCCGGGAATCGAACCCATAAGCTCGTGGCGAAAGGAATAACGCTCCAGCCAGCGGAGCCGCCCAACCCGGGCACAGAGGATGTGACTGTTCTTGAGGATGATGGCACCGAAAAGTGCCTCTGTGAGCACAAACCCTTCACTTCTTGAGGAAACACATCTCTGAGCACATGTTCTATTGGTGGTAGATTGTCACCACCAACTTTTTATATAAAAAAGACGTTGCTAAATATTAATCCAAAAATCCAGCTAGCACAAAGCCTTTCCACAATCATTCAGTTTTGTCATGTGCTTAATATATTTGAATTTTTCCCCCAAGGGTTCAGATCAGAATAGATGTTTGTGCCATTTTAAGTATTTCTCTTACAAGAAAAAAATGAAAATTTAGACCCACAAAAAGACATTTCACAGCTGGTTCCTCCTAAGTACCTACCTCCCTAAGAGCTTCTAATCATGACATTCAATTTTGTGCCCCACAATTTTGCTTTATATGTGCTGCCCCAATTTTTTATCCCGTTTCTTAATTACATTTCTGAAATGACACTGAATTATTAGCTTATTATAATAATGGTGTTCCTGGGGTATGGCCACTCTTCTTTCTAAATGACTTCTCTCTCTGACTTACGTGTACTGTTCTTATTCTAATGGATGCCTAAGAGATTTAAAGATATTTTTCTGGGCTATTTTTAAGGCAGGTTCTTTTGATATTTTATGCATCTTTCTGTCTTGGAGCAGTAACTTCTCTTTGCAGTCATAACAAACCAGCCCCTAGAAACTTGAACCCTCCTAGTGCCTACACACACGCGTGTACAAGCCTCCCGTGTGGTCATCATGCCCACGGCGCGGTCACAGCGGACAAGACCCTCCACAGTTACCTTCTTCTGGAGAGACCCAGTTATCATCTTGCGTGTAGTGCATTCTGATTTTGCTCTACTTCCCTTTTTAACGAAAAGCTGTGTCGAGATACTCCTGATTTCCTTCCTCGGTCATGCACTGTGGACTGGATTTGGAAGAGTCTTATTTCTGACCCCCTCGAGAGATGAGAGCAAGAGGAGAGAACACCGGGGCTCTGCGTCAGAGAACGAACTGAGCTCTGAGGGCTGCCTGCAAGGCCAGTGCTCTCCGTTCTCAGGGAACAGCGAAGCTGAATGGTTCCGCCTTATGCCTCTGTAGCATTGCCTCGTGTGTGGCTTTTGCCTTGTTTCAGGTTATCTTGAAACCCAGTGTTCTCCAGTTCCTGGTTCTTCATGCTTTCATTTAAGAAATGCTGTTCTTGGTCCCCAGCATTATTCAGCACCTCAGTTCATTCTAGTCTTGAAGATTCTTAGCGGTGTTTGCACGCCGCGGCTGTGTATGCAGAGATGGCTGTGTTGCCGTGGGCGGCGTGGCGGTCCAGAGAAGGGCTCTGCCGTTCTCTTGTCTTTGCTCCATGCCTGGCCTCCCCATTGCACAGCTGGATAACGGGGCCTGTTTGTTTAACTTCTGTGAACCTCGGTCTCGTCACCAGTAAAGTGGGAGCTCCAGTGCCTCTCTCATTGGCTAGAGGTCAGGGAGAAACAAGACGTAAGATATCAAAGGGAGGGGTCACCATCCAGAGTCCCGGAGCTGTCCCCCTCTTGCTCCAGCCACCCTGGTCCTACCACTGTCTCACCAGCCAGCAGTGCCCGGGGCGTCAGGGCAGCTGGCGCTCCCTGGTCCAGCTCTCAGGCTGGGTGTGAAAAGAGGAGGGACTCTCACTGTACCTGTCCCTAATTACACATGCCTCGAAGCAGCAGCACAGGGTCCTGTCCCTCCAGCCAAACCACTGGCATGCACGAAAGGTTTTCCTGGTGCAGATGACAGTGTTTACTGAGAAATACAGACGAGGCAAACACTGGGTACACATGTATTTTTACAGCATTAAGTTGTGACTCTCAATGCAAATGATGGTGAAAGAAATTGCAGTAAAATACCAAGGTTCTTTCAGGCCTAAAAACATTTTTTTAAATAACTTTTACTAGAAATCACAACTCTGACTCTCATAGTGAAGTTTAGAAGGTAAAGAGTAAGTTTAAAGTTTACGAGAAGTTGTAAAGGCAATTGCTGTCCAAGTGACTTGTGACTCAGAGTTCTGTCCGTTGACACAAGTGACCCTGAACTCACAATTCAGAAACCAGGCTTAGGCCAGATGACCTTGTCCAGACTAGGAGCATGATCAAGTTCAGTATCTAAATACGAGCTGATGGTCAGGTCTGCCAGAGAGAAGAAGTATTATCAACTAAGGTTTGACACAGCACAAATTCTGGATTTGGTCAGAAGGGGTGTGTGCAGATGTATCTACGTATTTGCTGGATTTTTGCATCTTCCTCTCATACCTTCACTCTTTAAAAAAATCATCTCTGAAACTGCTTATAAGTTAAAAGTTTGCTGCAGGAAAGAAAATCACATAAAAATGCTTCCAAGCAAAATGTATTTGGGGGAAACTTTTGAGTGTTTTATTGCAGATTATCCAACAAATTATAATTTTGGTAGAGGACCAAATGGATTTCTCGTTTATCTAAGTAAAAAAAAAAATCATTTAAGAGCTGGGCTCTCTAGAAATATGTATCTGTGTATCATGTGTATTTTATGGCATTAAAGTTATAACTCAGTAGACTTCTAAAAGCTTCTGAGGCACAGATTTGAATTTTTACAGATTCCAATTATAAGTTAAAAGTCATCTCACTATATAGGAAATTAAAAATGGAGACAATTAGAGAAAAATTTCCATTGAAAGAAAAATGTATTACGGAAAAAGCGATAAAAGCCCCCAAACTAGGAAAGCAAAATCCCTTCTCAGTAGCCTCTGTGACTGAATTGTGGATCAGTAGTGTGTAGTTAACTTGTTACCAGGAGAGCATTACTTTGCCGTTACCGCTGGTGATCTGCTCCGCCATGGCCATCCATTGACACGGTGACCTTTTGCGGAGAGAGATTCTATAGTCGTTATTTCAAAGAGGGCGACAGAAAGGCAAAAGGAAAGTAGAAGTCGCTTCCAGTCCTAAGTGCGATACACCACACCATGTGGGCACTGTGGAGTGTGTCGGAGCCTGGGCAGGGGCTTGTCTGTGTGTGCAGGATGAGCGTGCTGTGCATGCGTGGTTTGGGAGCACGACGCAAGGCGGGGGGTGGGGTGGGGGGTGCTGCACGTGCCCTGAATCAAGCATAAAATAAAGGAGACCTTCCCTGAACCCGTCTGCGGCCAGGCTCCTGTTGTGGAGAACCTCCCGCCATTTATCTTCTGCCCGTTGGCCTACTTCTTGGTTTTAACACTAGGCAAAATGTTATTTTTGTGAAAGCATAGAGTTTCAGAAACGGAGTCCACCTTGTCAGTACAGAAATGGTTAAATATTATGTCCATACCACCCGGATTATCATTGCTTAGGACTCGGCCCTAACACGGAGCGTGACTAGAGCGTGCGTTTATCGTGATACTTACCGTAGCTCACCCCTCTCTCAGAGTGGGACAGCAGTAGCTACACTGTCATTAGTACCTCAAATGCGATGAAATGAAATGTGTTCGTGAGCCCCACCCAATTTGAAAGTGAGCGCACTCACATAACTCCGCCCCGTTGAGGCACCCTTGGCGGAGGTGTGCCTGGGTTCCCCAGGTGGGTTCTAGGCACGGAAGGGTTCAAAGTAGACTCTTGCTGATCAGCATCGATCATGCTTGGTATAAACGCTTATGTCCGATGGAGTATTTGAATTTTTAAACATGTTTTTTAATTTTTTTATTTATTGAGAGAAAAAGAGAGAGAGAGGCATCGAATCGTAGTTCCCGTCATTTATGCATTCATTGGTTGATTCATTGGTTACTTCTTGTATGTGCCCTGACCAGGGATCAAACCCATGACCTTGGCATATCAGGATGACGCTCTAACCAACTGAGCTACCTGGCCAGGGCCAAGTATTTTAATGTTTAAAGTTGTGCACTAGGAAAAGGTAAGTAGGTTGGGGAGATTGGCTGTGACAGTGACAATCACTAATGCCCGTTCAGAACTGTAGGCACAAGGGCCATGAAATCCACACTGTTATGCAGCAGGTTGTAGTGTCTGTTGTTTATTCTGCCGATGGTCCCCAAGTGCCCAGTGGGTACCGGGCACAGCATGAAGAAACGGACATAAGAAAATGCCGCGCAGTGGTGAGTGCTGTGCAGAGAATTTAGATTAGAGAACATGGCAGCGAGGGAGCAGGTGGCTGGATGCCCTGTTGGGCGAGTTGTCTCGGAGCAGCGACAGGTGTGCTGAGAACTGAAGAGAAGGCTCACCTATAGCCATGGGACAGTATGGAGAGGAGCATCGCAGGGAGACCGAGCACAACCCCTAAAGCCAAAGTGAAGGCATGGATGACAGAAGAGAAGACGTGCCTGTCCTTGGCGTGCTCACCAAAGGCCAGCATGGCTGGAGCGGAGTGGGCCCCAGGGGGGAGGTGAGCCAGAGCCAGCTCGACAGGGCTTCACGTCGGGTGTGCCTGTTGTTTCAAAGTGAGGGAAGACACTGGTGGTTTGAAGCAATGGTGAGGGGACCCGATTTGCACGTTTTAATGGTCATTGTAGCTGTCGCACAGATGATTGGTTTGCGACGGTCAGCAGTGGAAGGCAAGAACTGTCGTGGTGGTCCAGATGAGAGACGATGATGGAGCCGAGTAACAAAAAGCAATGGACGTGGAGAGGGACGGACACATCTGCAGTGTGTGCTCGAAGCCGTACAAGATTGGCTGTGACACTGGAGTTTCGGGGGCAGGAGTGGGAAGGCACAAGCACCGGTGTCAGGTTTGGCCTGTCGGAGCGGTGGGCTGCGGGGAGCAGGAATGAGGGACGCTCTCCTGGCCTGGGCGATGTCTCGGGGGCTGGCAGATGGGCAGCGAGTCCCCTTTTCTCAACCCTACTTTGCACAGGTGGGTTAAGCTTTTAAAAGCATGCATAACCCGAGAACAGATGGGCGCAGGTCTTCCCTCCCGGCGAGGATGTTTCTTTCTGTTTCTTGTGAGTGCGCCACAGAGGTCAGAAGAGTTGGGCACAGAGTAGATGGGTTCATGGAAACGTGGCGAGAGATGCCGAGAGGTGGGTGACGCCATGAATGCAGGACAGCAACACGTGGGTGCGGGATAGGTCAGAGGCCCGTGCCAGCTGTCCCTTGTCATTCTTCAGTGTATACTCTAAAGCTGAGTCGTAGGAGACCATGAGTTTCAGAGGAAAAGATGAAAAGAAATATAATAATTTGTATCAAATGTATATTTTTAAATAAAGTAAATAAAAGGTCTCCAAAACATGTCCTTCCACAGGGAAAAAAAAAATCCTAAATTTATTAGCCTTTAAAACATGCGCATCCATTTCCCTAACTCATTTTCTTCAAATGATCAGGAACTATCGCTTCTCTATTGAGTTCGGTGTCAGATCCTCCCGCCCATTTAACGTTCCCATGACCCCGGGCCCTTCAGACCCGGTCCTCCTGGCATGATGCCTGTGTGTGCCCTGTAAGTGCCTCCCCGCCCCCGTCCGCTGACCCTGCCCCACAAAGCCAGAGGGAAGACAGACCGTGGCCACCGTTGGCCTCTTCTGTTTAATCTGAGATACGGACCCAGGACCTAGAAACACCTCGGAGTTAAAAACTGGGGCCCACGAATGTAAACCTTTTAGTAGCCCCACAGCAGTTATGCTGTGCTGTAAGGCAGATGTAGGTCACGTGTCTCAGGATCTAAAATCTCTGTCTCAGAGAGCTGGCTGACTCCCGCAGTGGCAGGCAGGTCACATATCGTGACAGTTAGCCTATTTCCTCATGTGGAAAATGATAGGGTTTCGGTCGTCACGCTGTGACCTCATTACTGTCTCCCTAAACCAGTCATCCCACGCCAGGTATTATTAGCTCCGTCTTAACGCCACCTGGGTCAGTGACGTGTGCCAGGTGAGCAAAGTTCTGTGGCTCATCGGGGCCAGAACACAGTGGGGCAAGCATGGGATCTTGAAGCTCCGGGTGGAGCAGCGTGGCCAGGCTCACCATGCACGGCACATGCCTGGTCTGCCAAATCCACCGTCATGTTGCACATTCATGGGGCCTGATGTTTCTGCAACGCCAAAGTTAATGCACGTGATCTAGAGAGAGTTAAAAAAAAATAAGCCAGTTCTATTGCATTGTAGAGCACGATGTAATTAGGTGATTTTCCTTAAAACGGCTTCAGAACATAAGCGATCGTTTAATTTACAGAGTGACGTTTTATAGACAAGACTGAAACGTGGAACACATAAAAGTCGCTTACCTGCATCTACCTTATTTATCTTCTCTCTAATTCATATTCATATTCTAATTCAATGATTTATTTTAAGCCTGTAGTATGTTGATTTGTGGGGAAAGGATGGTAATCAGAGCTTAGTTTATGCTGGCAAAGCAGAGCTGTCGGAATTCAGTCATTTCTTGGTCTCTGTGCTCTATCTTATACGTTCTCCTCTGTGTGATAAGCTAATTGTTTACAACACAAAGGTGGCCATTCTAGTCCTGGGGCTCAATAGAGTGACTTATCTTAGACATTAGTCAGTAGGGAAAGAAAGCCCAAAGGGCCCTAGTTTCACATCAGGTTACACCAGTAAGAGCTGGAACAGTTGTCCCTGCCTGGGGGAGAGAGACGTTCTGTGCCAAACCGGTACCAAGAGAGCCTGCTGGCCGAAGAGCCAGGCTCCCCGCAGCAGTTTTGTACCAAAGCTGAAAGAAGCCCTCTTTTTTTGGGCGAAACAAGACGGTATTCTGTTGAATGCTAGAATTTTACCACTTTGGAGGAAAAAATAAAAGCTGCTTGAGCTACCGAAGAGTATAAAAGCCTCAGCGATCTCGGAAGGGGTTTGAATCAATGCTGCAGCGCAGTGTCGGCGGCGACGCAAGAGCCTGCTGCCGATTGCCAGGCAGCTCCTGAGAAACTCCCACTGTGATTTCCTCGCGTTGCCCGGCGCATCACCACCAAATGCAATACGTGAGGACATCCAGACTTTGATGTCGGAGAGCTTCGACAACCGGAGACTGATGTGCTAGAACCACCGAGATTTGCAGTTCTCTGTGGATGTGCGACCACCCCTCCGCCTGACCCCCAGGCACTCTGCCTCTCCTGGGACTGCCCTTTCACTGGCCTTTTTATGAAGTTATAATCTGGGTGTTTGATTCATGAGTCCCACCAAGCTGTGCCATGTTTGCGGAATACCCAGAATCCAGAGGGGGGTGGTGTTACTCTGAATCTTTCCTTTGGTCTTGTGTACCGCACACCAGTTTCAAAGGTACCCTGTGGCTTTATGCGTCTGTCTGTCAGCATTGGACAGAACTCAGTCCAGGCAGGAATTACTGATGCCAGGCCTTCGGGAGCTGGTGTTTTTAGCCAGTGGGTTTGGACAGATGGGTTTGGAAATCGCTCTTCTGTCCGACACCCAGAGGCCTGGCTTCTGGTTTAAGGCATAACCCTCCCAGTGGCCATTCGGTTATTGAGATCCTGCAGTTAAAAAGCTGTTGGTGTCTGCCGCTGTTCATCAAGTAAATTTGAAATGATGTTGTAATAATGCGCTCCTACTTAGGAGAATTATAAATATGCACTTATTTAATTAAGAAAGACTTGCCCAGTTTACGATTTTGAAATTACAGGGAGTGGAAAGTGGGGGTCCGAGCTCAGGGTCTGAGCTGGCCACCCTCCACCCGCCCACCTTTTGAGGTGGAGCCCAGCGTCCCTCACGCCCCTTCAGGTTGCTGGCAGCATCTGCCTCCCAGAGCCCATGTGTGTGCAGAGTAAGGTGGCCCCGGAGAGCCAAGCTGCCGTGCCTGGAGCCACAGACAGGGCCTGCGTGACCCTGGGCTGCAAAACAAGGCCAGACTGAAAAATGCCCCCTTTGTCACCTGCTCTGATAACTGTGAATCACTCTGGACGTATTTCTGACTCTCTGTCAGCCTGCTCTGACGACTGTAGAGCGTTAGGAAGATGCAGCCGACGTTATCGTTGTTTAAACAGTGTAACCCTCCGGCAGAATGGATCGGCAAAGGCAGAGCATGGGGTCACTCTTTTTCCTGGGCCGTCGTGGAGAACTGGATGGATAACCCTCTCTCATCCGGTGTTCCCTCCGCGGCCCCCGTTCGTGGGAAAACAGCTGCGCGTTTTCCAGCTGTGTAAGGAAGGCGCTCTGAGAGGGACGCTGTGGAGTGTGGCAGTGAGCGTCGCAGGGCAATTTCCACGTGTGCTTACATGTGGGGGGTCTCCGCCATGCTTTCACTAATGAGTGCAGAGAAGCTTTGAGACAGCTTTGGACTTACATTGTGAACATAGCCTTTACTTCCTTATTTCCTGGCGGCACATCTAAGACCCGGAGTGTAGTTTGTCCGTCTCTGTGACAAGAAATGGAAAGGGACAATTACGATCATAGGTTCGTCTGAGTTGTCTAGTAGTTCAGGGTCCCTACTCAACCTCGCCACATTTCACAGCGTCCTTTGAAAGCTGTGCTGATCCATCACACAAAACACGTGCTGGCCCCACGTGTCGCTTCTGTTTTGTAAGACCCTTCTCTGCCAGATTCTTCACCTGCGATGAGAATTTTGAATCCCGTTTGGATTCTTTTTTTTCCTCAGCTTTCCGGTAAACCTTCTCTTATAGTTCGAGGAAGTTGGCTTTTCTTTGCAGCCAAAACTCCCCGTGTTGACCTGCACCAGCCACTGTAAGTCCTGGGATATCTGAGAATGACCTCGAGGTTTACTTCCATTCTGTCCGTCTGAGCTTCGTAATTCCGGCAGCACTGCCACCTACACAACGCAGTGCAGCCCTCACAACAGCGAGTTACACGTCGCCCACTTTTCTCACACTCGGGGGTGGGACGGGGGGACTCACGGGGCTGAACGATGAGCCCTGGTCACTCCACTGCTGCACCGCCAGCTGGCTTTCACACGTGCTTCTGACCAGGCCCGGACTTTCTTGAGGTCCTAACTTGAGTCAAACGAAACTCGAGTCCTACATTAGACCAAAAAAAGTATTAATGTTGACAGTTGCATCCTGCCTGCTCATGCTCTGATTTACTCATGTTATGAAGTTTTATTTCGGGTGCCCATCTAGCTTTACCAAGTACTAGCTGCCTTCGTGAGCACTCAGTTTGGTTGCCTTTTACTTTCCTATGTGCTAAGCTTCTGATCCCCGGTTTCAAGCGAAGAAAGTTGCTCACACCCACGCAGCTGAGATGCAGTTTAAACCCGATGCCGCCGGACTTCTGGGCGACTCCTCTTAACCTCCGGGCTGGACCGCGCGATGTGGCGTGGAAGCCGCTGGTCTGGACTTCGAGAAGTAGCTCTCCCTCCGCCTCCAAGTTCTTTTCATCCTCAAAGCAAGAAAATTGTTCTGTGTCCTGCCTAACTCGTAGGCTTATTCTGAGTAATGAGTGCAAAGGATGTGTTCATAATGCAAATCACCGTAAGTAGGACATTCACGGTTAATGTGGTTAATCCCATTTCACGGGAAATAATGCGAGAGGCGTAGCGCCCCCTACGGGTCACCTCTCCGGAACTTGCACAGACAGCCTTTCCTTTCCACTCCATGTGCCTGCACCGCATGAGAGAATTCAGGGCACTGTGTCACACCTCCGGAGGGGACCATTTGGTGGCAGTGGGAGCTTTATGGCACACCTCCAGTCACGCTGCACAGGGTGCCCGCCCCATACGGCCCCGCACAGGCTGGTCCTGCTGCGAGCACAGGAGCCCCGACTCCAGGCAGCCCACGGTGGGGGTCCTCACGCTCTGGAAATAATTAATGGCGCAAGGATCCCAATAATGGCACCTGACACCCTGCTGTGAAGGAAGATAAACCAGCCCGCACCATAAAGAACTCACAAATTATACTAAGCAAACATGTTAACCGCTATTAAGAATCCTAATCAGAGCTGTTAAACAAACAATTAGGAGATGTCATATAAAATACACCCGTTTAGGAAGAGCGGCAACACGTTTGGAGTTTTTAAAGGAGCCATTTCCCTCAGAGAGAGAGAGGGGAAAGGGTAGGCAGGCAGAAGCACTTTTCTGGGCAAATCTGCCTTCTGAGCTTCAAGTCCCACGGACAGAGCCCGTTCCAAATGCTGCACTTAGGCCTTAAGGTTTATTCGGGGTCTCATAACTGTTTAATCAGAAAATCACTCTTGTTTCTTCAGACGTGACTTATTATTATACATAGTGCTTCCTTCAAGGGCCAGGAAAGTGTTGTTCGAACCTAACAGTAGAAGTCAAGCAGAAATGTGCTTTGCAGACCGCATTTCAGGTTAGGAGGAGATTCCGCTCCGGCCGGTGCCTGAAGCCTCACTGTTCTCCATGTGGCCCAGCAGCGCTGGCACCCCAGGACGCTCATCACCAATGCAGGGTCTTGGGCCTCCCTCCAAACCTACAGAACCAGCATCTGCATTTTAATAAGCCCCTCAGATCATGGAGACGGACATTAAAATTTTAGAAGAAGATGCCGGTGTGCCGAGCCCCTGCTACCAGAAATTCTGTCAGGAGAGTTAATGTGTAAGCTTCTCGGAAAGTAAAAACCCGATCACCGCTTCAGGAAGGGAGAGAAATAGTGTGACATTTGCCGCATGGTTAAACATGCCTCCAGGTGTCCCCTCGGGGACGCATGTCTGACGGTGGCTTCCAGGGTTTCCGACACAGCATATTGTCCCTGCCACACTTCGTCCCAACTGGTAGGCTTCCCTCCTCTTCGAGTTCACATCCCCGTGACATGCTCAGCGTGGCTCCCAGTTCTGTGGAAAGTGAGCACCGTGGGCTGAAGAGCTTCTGGGAGGGAGCAAACGAGCAGAGCCCTGCTCTTCCCAGCGCGGACCCCGCCCTGCTCTTGCACGGTGGGACGCTCGGAGTCTTCTTTTTGTTAGGTGAGCGCACCTGGCGGAGCCCACCCCACAGATCGTGCCGTATTTGTACTTTAAGAGAATCAGTGACTTTCGTAGCTCCTCGCTGAAGAAAAATCAGGGGTGACAGAAATTAAACTTTACTATTTGTACATGGTGAAGGACCCAGATTCCTTGCAGTGGCAGGCATTCACAGTGGTCATGAACATCCCTTACAGGACTGGCCATGAGGGGCTTTCACCATCTGATTGGTTATGTTTGTGGTGAGCTGTTTCAAGGTGATAGTAAAAGTAGACCCACACCACCTCCTGCAAATAAATAGAATTTCACAGCGAGCAGAGAGGACTAAGTACAGCCTTTGTTGACTTACACAGTTAAAAAAAAAATCCTGTGGAGGAAATTATAATGATGCTTTTTATATCCGTTCTAGGGGGAAAAAATCAACTCTAAGAAAGTTACAATAGGCCTAATTAATGCTCAGATTGTTCCCCCTAAGAAACAGATTTTTTTAGATGTAACATAAATGGGCTTCATAGAAAATATTCTTGTCTGTGTTTAGTGGTTATTCAATGTTCTTTCTGACATGATAGTAACATAGAGCACTTCAAAATAGGAAATGAAAGGTTTTTTGTTCCTTTCTTCTTTTTTCATTTTTTCCCGGACAAGCGAGATGGTACATGAAACTGCAGAACATTGGCTGTTTCCATTGACCAATGTGGGCTTTTCCACTCGGTGGTGCTTATGTTTGGGTTGAAGATAATTGGATCATGTTTTTAAAACTGTGTGTTTGGTTCATGGAATAGTTGACGGGAAAGCTCATTGTAATTCCATTAGAACAGGTTTTTTCTCCGTCAGGTTCTGTACCTTAGTCACATGCCCCTGGGTGTCATGTTTCTGAGCACCGCCCCCCACTTTCTCACCAGGTGGCCTGGGGCATGTCATTTAACCTCTCTGGGACTCAGTTTGTTTGTCTGTAAAATAGGGCTAACAGTGAAACCTGCCTGTTGGGGTTATGTGAGGGCTAAACGAGAGAATACATTTAAAAATGTTCACTGGAGCCCATCCCGTAGTAAGAGTCTCCATCATGGTGGACACTGAAACACTTCCATTGCGCCGTTGCTTAGCCATTCTTGACCGAAATGGGATGCACAGAAGTCCTTCTGTCCTATTCTGAAGAGTCAAGTGGCCACGTGGCCCTAAAATGTGGCAGTCCATCCTTTCGGAAGATACAAAGCCCTCCCCCTGGACCCCTGTCTCTTCTCTTTCTTTTCCTGGAGCCAAACTTCTTGTGACAGCTGCCTGGCCCTGATCTTCAGCCCCCCCACCACGTCCGTTCCTCAGCGCACCCTAAAGGGCTGCTGCGAGGTGGCGGGCACACATGTGGTTCACGTGTGGACACGTGTGGTCTGCGCCTTCCTGATTGCTCAACCCAGTGGTCGCTTTTCAGCCCTGGTGTCACTGGTCTTCATGCAGCACATGACATCTTCCTAGATGCTGTCGGGGACCCTCCTGCCCAGCGTCCTTCACAAACTTCCCTGGCCTTCCTCTCATGCTCATGTTCCCAGAACCCACGCTCGGCCGCCGTCCACACGCACACCACGGACTCACTGCCGGTTCTTGCTGAGAACGCCTCGGCATATGTTTTTTCTGTTCCTTCTCTCTCTCCCTACTCCCCACCCCCTGTTCTGGAGCCGCAGAGTGTGTGTTCAATAAATTCCCTGAACCCGCCTGTCCACACCCAGGTGGGAGGAAGTGTGCAAGGCTCCCCGATTATAATAATATTTATTAATGAAAGACCCAGAAGGCTTTGAGAGACCGTGACACAGAATCTATTTTTTTCTGCTGTTGTCAGGAGTCTCCTCGTTTTCAGCCACGTAGGACAAGATTTTTCTCAATCGACCACCATGGCCAGATGCTAAGACTTTAACATCCTTGAAAATTGGATGGAAATGAGTTTCGCTTTGCTGAGTTGTGTGTGCATGGTGCTTCTCTGGATCGATTCGGAATATAGATGAGGGGAGGTGTTGTGTTCTGTGTGGTGAGGTTTGAATTTGAAGTGACGGTCGGAGTTGTAACGAGTCTCCGGAGCCCACAGGTGGTGTCAGACTTGGAGAGGCGTTCTCGGAAGTGCCCAGCCCGCGTGTGTCTCTGAACCCGGCAACTCCGAGCTGCAACCCCAGCTCTGACACAGAGTCCCGTGTGTACTTTTACTCCTAGCGGGATCCTAATAAAAAGATTCAAATCTTCCTCACCTCTAGAATTTTTTAAATCTCTATTTCCTGGCGACGTTACTCAAATTAAGCTATGTCTTTTGAATTACCCGTTCGTTCAGTGCGTATTTGCTGAGCACCCCACTAAGTGGCAACCCCGTGCCAGGCACTGGGGATGGCGGGTTGACCGAGGTAGACCCTGATGTTTCCGGCTACTCGGGGAGTGAGCTGTCCATCAGATAATTAGGCAGTAATTAGCCAAATGTGCACGAGGACCAGAAAGCCTTAACTGACAAAATAAGCAAACACACAAAGTAGAAACAGACTCATAGATACAGAGACCGGACTGATGGTGCCGGGGATGGAGGGCCGGGAGGCTGGGTGAGAAGGGGACAAGATGAAGAAGCAGAGACCAGCAGTCACAGGACAGTCACAGGGATGCCAAGGTCAGCCCAGGGAACACAGCCAGCGTAATAACCATGTACGGGCCAGGTGGGGTCTTGAGGCAGCAGGGGGACCACTCTGTACAGTACCTGGCTTTTTAACCACTTGGCTCTACATATGAAACTGATACAGAATAATATTCAACGTGAGCTGTAATTGAAAATCTTTTTCTAAAATGTAAAGAAAGCCTTCTGTCTCTGGGTGCCCGGAGGCCCCCTTGAAGAAGGGGCATTACCGGGAGACTGAGGCAGGGCAGGTGGCTAGCTGTGAGTCGAAGCGAAAGGCCTTCCAGCATGGCCTTCTGACAAGGTCTGCAGGCAAAGACAGAGGGTGCCAATGCAAGGCCAAGAGGAGACAGCTGGGTGCCGGGGGCACCGTGGGCGAGGGGCCCTGGTGAGTGGGAGCTGACTTGGTGACAGCCCTCCAGTGTCCAGGTGACCTTGTCCAGACACAGGGGCCGGCTCTGGCAGCACGGCCCTCTCCAGGAGGAAACCGAGCGCTCGCAGGTCCGTTTTCACAGTGCCCACGTGGGCTCCTTGGAAATTCGGCCGTTTGCCTCTGATTTTGAACAGCCCTCCTGGGGTGCACCTGGTCTGCAGTGACCTGCACAGGTTTAAGTGCACACCCGGGTAACTTTGGAAGCACGTCCACACCTGTGAGGGCACCGCCCCTCCAGCTTATTCCTCGTCCCTGGAAGTGTCCCGGTGCCCATGACGTCCTCTCCCGCCCCCACTCCTGCCGTGGGGGAGATCCGCCCACCAGCCTGGCCCACAGAGGGGCTCTGCTGAAGAAGGGGCAGCGGGTCCGTGGTGGGGGTAGCGAGCTCAGGGAGTGACCTCTGGCCGGTTGTCATCCCCCGCAGGTGTGCAGCGCGGTCCAGAACCAGGACTTCACGGTCATCGACGACTACTGCACGGGCCTCCGGGCCCTGCTGTACCTGAAGAGCATCGAAGAGCTACAGGACTGGGATGGACAGAGCCCCGTGACCGTGAGCCACCAGAAAGGGAAGCCCGTCCCTCGAATCGCTGAGCTCATGGGAAAGGTATGTGCTCGCCCCGCTGGCTGGCCCGGGACCTGGGCCTGCAGCTTCCGTTTCAGGTCGAGGCCCCTCCTGTGGTGCCCTTGCAGAGCACCCAGCGGTTTCCACGGGAGCGTGATGCCCGGGGAGCCAGGAGTGCAGCTGCACGGGAGGCCTGCCGCTCCCACTGCCATAAGGCCAACGGAACGCGAGGTCACGTGAAAGAGCAAGGTCGGCGTGCGTGTGCAACACGCCTTCCAGATTCTTGCTTCCTGGGGCGGGGACTGCAGTCCTTTCTGGTGGGAGGCTGGAGAGTTGTTTAGTCCTTAACAAGCTCTGGAAATTGTACCATTCCCTTTCCATTTCCAAGATAATCCAATCACTGGAGCCCTGAAGCATATGATGAAGTTTTTAAAAGTCAAATCTAATCAGTGCCTTTTATAACTGCTTCCGCGATGTGGTTAAACCTGGGCTCAGAAGGTTGTGCCCGACCCTCTCCCTAACTGCTGTTTTCCGAGAAACGCACACCGCGCTGTTACATTTTGCATAACACGGTGATTTCGGCGAACCTCTTCTCAAACAGCATTCGGCCTGTGGCCTCTGCGTTTCCTTTGTGCGATTCCAAACAGACAACCATTGTCAGAAGACGTTCCTCCAGCCCTGAGTGAGGGGAGGGGGGAGTTACCGCTCTTAGTCCTTTCAGCTTGTCACTGCATCAATAATTAACTTTTAAAAAAAAGAGAGAAGCGCGCATAAAAAGATTCTTTGAGGAAGCATTCAGTAATTCAAATGAATCTCGACTGGAAACAGGTCACAAGAAAAAGAATGGAAAATAAAAACCTTGGGGACCCTGCCGCAGTGGGCGGAGCCTGGGACAGGGGCAGGGACAGGAGCCCGGTCATATGACTGACTTAGGTGTGTGAGGCTTTGACGGAAAATACCGCGGGAAGCAATGACTTCCCTGAAAGTCAGCAGGTGTGGTTAGAAGCAGGGTCAGGAGAACCACGAGGGCCGAAGAAGTGGAATCTCACAGGGTGGGCTCCAGGACAGCGTGGCGGCAGATGAGTCCATGAGTGACCATCAAACCGAAAGGCTGGGTGGTGTGAACATATATAGTTCTGTAATTGGCAAGATGGGGCCTAAGTAGCCTTGTTGGTGGCACCAGTCCTGTCGTGGTGACCTGAGTCTGCCGTGTTTGGACAGTGAATGTTCTCGCCTTCACCAGTGGCCATCGGTACCCTGCAGTTGCTCGTAGCTGAGAGAAGTTCAGCAGCAGCTTTACACCGCTCAGTGTAGGTGTCTCACGGGGGTTGTTCCTACCGCCGCGGCTCTGACAGTCCCCGACTCTCCGTGCAGGCGCCGTCCCGCATCCGCGTGGTCCCCGTGTGAGCGGACGTGGCTCGGTGCCGTCTGTCTGCCGAGGACGTGCACGCTCGCTCCCAGATGTGCCCATTCAGGAAAAGGTGGACAGCGACGGAGACAGTTGTGTGGCGTCAGGAGTGGAGACTGCCTTTCTGATTGTTGGAATCTAGGCTCAGACTTTCCTTTGGTGATCCTGGCCTCCGTCGGAACAGTCAGTGTAGTCTCCAGCATGACCTCACATGTGTACAGACAGAAAGAAGCTGTCTGTGTGATTAGATTAGTCATTTCTTATCCCCGAGATGGGCGAGCAGGCAGACAGTCTGGTAACAGCAGCCCTCTGCTCCCGGCTTCCCAGTGTGGCCAGCATGACGGGGACACGAGGCAACAGTCCCTTCTGGTTAATATTTCTGGTGGGGAACCCAAGCACTCTGGGCCCGGGGAGCAGATGGCTTCCTACCTGCTGCCTCCTGGTGCTGCCAGGGTGTGAGCATGTATGAGTGTGTGTATGTGTATCTGAGTGTGTGAGAGCTGTGTGTGAGTGTGAGGTGTGGTTCTGAGCACACAGCCCACGGGAAGGGCAGCCACCCTCTGTGCTGGCTGCAGAGTGGCTGCTGTCAGCTGTTGGTGCCACACTGCAGACAGAATGCCTGTGGGGGTGCCGGCTCCCCAGCTCCACCCCCAGAGGCCCTGATTCCACAGGCCAGTGGTGGAGCCGGGACTCTGCGTCCCAGCATCATGGTTTTGACAGAGGGACCCGAGGATCCTTGGGCCCGAAGGGAATGAAGAAGCAAATGGTGGCAGAACACACTGTCAGAGGTTAAGGGGTCGGCAGGAAGCACGGCAGGAAGCACAGCCCGAAGCTGTCGCGTCCAGACCACACACTGACAGTCAGCCACACAGGCATCTGTGAGGACAGGGAATAGGTTCTTCTCAGTACCAGAGGGAAGGGTCTCCATAGCAACACACCCATCATCTCCTGCTCGGTGGTCTTAACCCTGCTTCTCCCCGGTGCAGACCGAGGCCCCTCAGCGGAGGCCAGCTCCTGCAGTGCCGAGGTCAGTGGGTGCCGGCGGGGTTCGGGGGAGCACTGGTAGGCGCCCACGGTGGGTCACCGGATGTCGTGCCTCATGAGCAGGGCAGCTCAGACAAGCTGATGAATCTCTCTAAGTCTGTGGCGATCGCCACTGCACCAATCCACGGTCCCTGGTGAACCAGGCCAAGAGCCAAACCACGCTGAAGTCAGCTCATTTGACAGCACAGCTGGCCTGAACTGATGGGAGGCCATTTATAGTCCGTCCTTAGTCCTCCGAAGGCAGAGGTTTAAGTGTTTGCTGCAGAGACTAACGTGTTCACTCCCGGGCTGGTTCTGCACCCCCTTGCCGGAGGGTTGGGTAAAAGGCATGTCCACCCTGTCATCTCTGTAGGATGGCAGATACGGGGCTGCAAAGGGACTTAAAGGAGGACCCCACTGCCATGTGCCTTTACACACAAGTCCTCCTGTGGAGCTGGAGGTAGATACACATTGAGGTGGCATCGGAACATGAGCTGCCAGTGTTTGGCATGTTTAGATGTGGCAAATGAGGGTGCGTGGAGATCATTTCACAATCAGAAGGCGGGGAAGGAAATGACTTCCTTTCCTGGGCTCGGGGCGCCAGCACATTCCCAAGCAGGAGCCCTGGGAAGGGGGTCCGCTTGGGCCGAGGCCCTGGGGGCTGGGTCTGTGTGCAGGGGCACAGGCTGGTCCCTGTACCTGGCATGTCCTTCCAGGTCACTGAGGAGACCCTCTCAAGCGCCCCCTTCCCTCTGGGTTATTCTCCAACCTCTACACCAGAAGTAATTTCTCCTTCTCTCCATTTTTTTTAATTAAATTTATCGGGGTGACACTGGCTAATGGCATCGCGTGAGTTTCGAGTGTGTAGCCCCACCGCTCGCCCTCTGTCCACAGCCACCTCGCCCTGCTGACTGGAACGCAGGCCAGGGCAGCCACCGTGGGAACTGTGTGGACGTTTTTCCCTTCTTTGGCCTCCGCTGCAGAGGTAGCACACGGCATTTGAATTTTTACTTGTTTCCCCTACGGGACAGTGAGCTCACTTCCCCTACTCGTCTTCCTGTCCCAGTTCCCTGGACCCTCACTGACACACAGTGAGGGCTGAAAAAGTGCTGCTTGGATAGGTAACAAATGAACAAATGGACATCGTGAGGAAACAGCTAAGTGGTAGCTATTGAAAACCAGGGGTCATTGGCCTTCTCTAGTCATTACTTTTCCCGTGGCCTCAGAGACGAAAAGGATGTAAAAAGAAGACACTGGCCTTGAACTTTAGGCCCCTTTCTGTGTCCAAATCTAGTTCAGTAAAATCAGATGGGCAGAGGGCAGCAGGCAGGGGAACAGCCCTTGTTCTTCCTTGGCTTGGCAACCTGGAGCCGGAGTATAAACTACCTGCAGACCCAATGGGCGTCTGACACAATGTGCCCATGCAGGAATGACTCGCTGGCAGCTGAGCTGCTGCATGAACACGTTGATCTGTCCCTCGTGTCCCTCTGGGAAGCCCCATCTATCACCCCCTTCCTCTCCCTGCAGGAAAATGGGTCTCTCCTTTTCCTGCTCTCCAGTCGCCCTTTCCCATGTGACGGCCCCTCCAGGCCCTGCGTTCTCTCCTGGGCCCGTGTCTCCCTGCCCATCAGCGAGCTCATTCTGAGCACCTGGAGAGCAGAGGCCGTGCCTCACTTAGACCTGAATTTCCCAGCACCTCGCGCGGGGCTACAGGTTAGAGAATTCAGTCGCACACACCGTGGTGCTGCCCCAATTTAGAAGGAAGAAAGAAAGCCGGTTTGTAATTAAAATTCCAGCCAGGCCTTTCAAGAATAGCAGTCATTTTAGAAGAAAACAGGAAACGTGCCGAATGCCTTTCAGGAGACATTAAAACGTGATGAAACACACGCCAGTGATATTAATACGTGAGTGTGACCTGTGCTCAGTTAAAAAGCTTTCGTTCCGATAAAAGCAGGAAATCTTTCTCGGTGCCCAGGCAGCAGCTCCTCAGACCAGGCTTCATTCTGACGACAGAAATGAAACTTGGGCCATTCAGATGACCAAGTGCATCACGTTCCTGTTATTTCAAAGCCCAAAGGAACAGGGCTTGGTAAAACTTTTGCTCTGCGGCCATGGTCTTTCCAGTGTGGGCGCTGATCTCCGTATTTGTTTCTGGCTCCTTACCCAACACAGGCAACGAAGAAGGCCTGAGGGGAGGGTGTGTTGCAGGGAGGGCTACCTCCTTCCGCAACTGGAAAGGTGAGATGTCTTCCAAGCTGTGGATTTTTTCATGCCTTTTATTTTCCAAACGGAAGCCTAATTTACATAAAGAAAAAATGCACTGACCTCTAGCGAACCATGTGACGACTTGGGCAGACCCTTCGGCTGGTGAAACCCTGCTCGGGGAGAGTGTCCCCAGCATCGTCGGCTGGGATCCGACCCTACGCGAGAAGCCAGCAAGGTCTGGGCTCTGCCACAGCGGATCGGTTTGCTGAGACCGCTCAGCGCCGTGGAATTAGAATTCCACGGGCCGGCTGCTGTGCGTGTGCAGCTCCTTTCTTGTGGCACCGTGTTTTGGCGATTCGCCCACAGTGCGGTGGTTGTTCAGTGGTTCGTTTCTTTTCATTGGTAAATAATTTCCTGTTATACAGACGTACCACGGTCTGACTGTGCATTCAGAATGACAAGTAGGCTGTTTTCACTTTTCCGTACTATCAGTGTACCTGAAACAAGCATTCGGGCATCACATGTGCACAATAAATGTGTACATCACCTTATAAGAGTGGACCAGGATGACTGTCAGTCATCTTCCCGACCCCTATCGGAAACTCGCAATGCGAAGCCCACAGTGAGGGACCCGCGGGGAGGCCCATGCCGGGAGCTCCCATCCATCACAGTTACTTTGTGTCTCTTTCCTCTAAGGCAGGGTGCCCAACTTTTTCACGTCTCTGGGCCACACGGGAAGAAGAGTTGTCTTGGGTCACACATTGTGACACATACTCACCAATAAATCTCATCTTGTTTTATGTAAATTTACAGTTTTGTGTTGGGCCACATTCATAGCCATCCTGAGCCGCATGTGGCCCGTGGGCTGCAGGATGGACGTATGGCTGCTTGCAGAGCCGGCCCGGAGAGAGATGCAGGAAACAAAAGCCTGTTTCCTTCCATTCATCTTGGCGCCGTGTCCTCATCCACGCTACTTTCTCCATTGCAGCGTGTCCCTAGGGCAGCCCTTGGTGCGGCGGGCTGTTGGACGGGCTCCAGACGAGGCATCACATTTCTGCCAGTGACTTGGGTGGTGGTGGAACTAGAAGGTGGTGTAGCTGCAATCTTTTTCTGTGCCTGTCATCAGCGGGCACGAGCCTAAAGATTTTTTACCGTTAATTTGATAGCACGTGTTCAAAAAACAAAGCACCAGTTCCTGGAAGTTCAAACTTCCCAAAATTACCAAATCAGAGCCCTCTCCCTAGATGTAGGGGCTGGTCTGTGTCACCAAACACTATCAGGTACTCTGAGCAGGATCTCACATGGGACGTGGAAATGCCCAGCCTCCTCCAAGGGCAGGACAGACACCCGTGCACACAGTAAATGGTGGTGATTTCTACTCAGAAGCAAAAGAGGCTGGGTGAGATGGGATAGCCCCTCTTGTCCTCTGATCCTCGTGTTCCTGTGTGGTGGTCCCTAGGGCACAGGGTTTGGGAGACAGTGCTATGGCTCTGAATCCAGGTTCAAGGTCTGACTTTGGGGTGACAGTTGAGCTAGTCACATGAATCCTCAGTCCTCGGTCCCTGCAGTGGCCAAGTGGGGTAATGATGCCTCTTTCCAGGCACTTCGTGAGGACCAGAAATCATATCTGCGCAGTGGGTAGCACGTGGCAGGCCTGTGGTCCCGGGCGGTTATTCTGTTACTCATTCTAACAGATGGTAGACAGACAGACAGGAGTAACTAGGATATGTGATATATATGTTTGAAATATACGGATAATAGTAGGGTGAACGTAAGCCTTTGAAAACGCTCTACGAGTTGATTTCTTCACCTTCTGTGTGGATTTTCCAGCTGACCTCACACACTGTATTTACCTTTTTCTTGGTCTTCTGCTAATGTAACGTGATCTTCCTTGCTTAGTTCCATGTGATCTGGTGGACAGTGAGCATTTTTGTCCTTTGAAGCACTCCGTTTCACCAAAAAAGGCGTCTTAACCAGGTGAAATGAAGATGAATTTGTTAATTTGGGGTTTGGGCAGTCACCTGGCATGAGTGGTCCGTCATTGGTCCTGAAAGCTGGGGTGGGGGGTTGGGCGCCGGCTGCTGTAGCCAAACCAGAGGAGCAGTATCAGAATTGAACACAAGGCAGCAGGGGAGGTGCTGCCAGGGGGCTCCCATGCCGTGGGAAGAACAGGTGTGCATTGCCGGTCACCACACAGGTGCCCCATAAGCTTCCCTGCTTGGTTTCCCTGTCTCGGGGTAAGTGGCTTCTTTCCACAGAGCAGCCTGGATCAGTGGTGGGGGTTGTGGGGAGCACTGTGTAGAAGAGGGTCGCAACTCCAAGCCAGGCCCAGCCGAGGGGCATGACCCATCAGTGAGGCCCGTGTGGACATGGCCTCTCGGTCCCTGAGTGTAGCGGGAAGGAGCACGGCAGCTGGTCTGACCGGGAACCTGGGTGGCAGCCTCGTTCCTCGAAGGTGAACCACACAGCTCTGTCCCCAGCCTGCCCGCGTCCCGTTGTGCTTGAAACACGGCGGTTCCTGATTTCCCCTCACTCGGAAAATGAGCATCTCGTTGACAAGCACAAACGTCATTATTCCCTTTGTCACTTTCGTGAAAGCAAGTAGTTCAGTACGATTCCTCATACTTCATCAAACACACTAATCAAGGTGTACCTTATTAATATTAATTATGTGCTTAGAACTTGTAAAGACGTGCTCTTCATCTTCTGCATAACTTCCCCACGTTAATCCTGCTGTTACTTTTAAGCTGGGGAAGAAAACAGGGTTTTTCTTGTTCTGGGCGGGGATGAAGGGTTTATAAAGGAACCATCACCGTAGCACGTAAGATGCAATTTGAGTGCCAGCACCAGCCTGGAACTCATCCCCTGCTCTCCCCTGAGAGCCCCACAAAGCCAGAGGCACCCAGTGTGGGCCACTTAGCTCTGTTCCTGATCCTGATTCTGGAGAAAGGCAAAGAATCTCACGATGATCCTGAGCTACGCCCCGAGAGTCTCCCTGAGAAAATAGGCATATTTGTTGTGTTTCTGGTTCAGCCCATCTGCTCACTGGAATACAAGGAGTGTTAGATTAAAAAAATAGTAATTTCCGGTCACTAAAGAAGTCAAGAGTCACTTTGATCAGGTAAAGAGTCTGTAGATGCTTGAATGACATTCTTCAGCTCTTTGTCCTAGTGTAAGAGCTGAGAAAAAAATTAAGTCGACTAGGTGGAACTAAGAAGGGACCTCATTCACCATATATATATATATATATATATATATATGTATACATATATATATGTATACATATATATGATCTCAAACCAAGCAAGCCATAATTAGTTTTGGGCCTCCAGATTGTGTGGCTCATGACCGCTCTGGAGCAGCCTGAGCAGATGCTGGCGCCCGAGGAGACTCGGCTGAGGCATCTTCCGTTACACTGACCCATGAAGCCAGTTTGGCTCTCTGTGTTGTTATCTTCCAATTTCGTACTCCCTCCAGAGGCCCTGATCTGAGCCCTGCACCGCCGTCTGCTCAGCGTTCTGGTGGACTCGGCCCCACAGCAGCCCAGCCCTGGGCCCTTCCTGCACCAGGCACACAGCAGCCATGGGGATCTGCCCCGGCCATTCGCAAGCCCTCCGTCATTGACAAAGCACTCTGGCAGCAAGATGTTGCCAGCTGCTCCCGCATGGTGATGGCAGCCCAGCCCCACCCACTGAAACCATGGGGCCGGGTGGGAGCTGATCAGAGGCTGGAGCTGACTTCATCTGGGAGCCAGGGCACAGTGACAGATGCAGGTGCCACCTCCACTTTCTCCATCTCCATAGAGCAAGCCAGAGGGTTCATGGCAAACGTAGAAGGCTGCCCGGAGCAGCAGGACCTCCCTAGGCTGCCTGCACACGGGGTGGAGGGTGGCCGGCATTGGCTTGTGGAGGCGGAGCTCTTCTCCATGATCCCCCGACTTTTCTGAGTTCCATTTTTTACGTGTGTTAACTATCATTGTGTGAGTTTCCACGGGTTAATTAAATTCTTCCGGTGTGGATGCCAAGAAAGCTGAAACATTTTCAGCTGAGACTGATGTCGCTCCAGACAGACTCCACCGGTGTTTGTTCAGTGACACTCCCGTGTGTCGCAGGACTGCTGCGCGAACCTCCAAGAGCTGCAATGAGCTAACAGTCAAGTGCAGGGGAAGACAGGTTCCAGACTGCTTCAGATGCTCTCAGATCAAACCAAGTTTCTGTGAAAGGCCGAGCGGACCACTCAGCCGTAGCAGCGTGCCACACGAAAGGACGGGCACTGCACTGGATTAATTTACTTAGCCTTAACTAAATAAATTTGGGTGGTTGTTTATTTTTTCACTTTGACTCAATTAATAAGAGATGCACTTGATTCTAATGAGCTTCAAGGATAATTTCCCTGGGCTGAGCGGGATGCATGAACTGGTTAGGCAGGAGTTCAAGGCCCTAAAGGATAGTCCTTGTTGAGTGAGGCAGCTGAGTAACAGAAATGAGGTAGGGTCGAAGGACAGGTACTCTGTAGCCCACCCCCTTGCCTTACTCTCCCCTGTACCCTTCGGCATCAGGCTGGAACAGACCTCTGCTTAAAACTCACCGAGACTCTGACCCCCCTCTCTGTGATGCTGTGTTGACGGTGGTTCACTCTGCCCCTCCTGGGAAACCCCAAGAAAGGAGAGCAGGAGTGGGTCAAGGAAATGTGTTGGTAGATGCTTTTTTTGTCATCACCAACTTATGTTCCATCACACAGGTGCCATGCACATCACCGTAGTTTACACAGCCTGGCCTCAGATGAGGGATGATATTCTCCCAAAGGGAGGACACTCCTAGGTAAGAACTGACAAACCTGGGCAAGAAGAAACAGAGAAAAATTGTTTGGTAACATTACAAGTACAGCAAAACACCACAGCAAGGTGCCACTTGACACCCACTCTAATGGCTAAAATTAAAAGGACTGACAACGTTAAATGTTGTCAAGAACGTGGGGCAACTAGAACTCTTGTCCTTGGCTAATGGGAGAATAAAATGTTACAACCACTTTGAAGAATTCTTCTGCACTTTTTTGTGAGAACCAACAATTCCACTCCCAGGTACCGACCCAAGAGAACTAAAACCACATCTCCATAAAGTTAGAGATCGAGGAACTTCAGAAACATTATGTTGAGAGACAGAAGCCAGACACGAAAGAGCACTTACTAAATAACCCCGTTCCTGTGGAGCCGAAGTACTGAAAACAGATCTATGTTATTAGCAACGCAACCATGATACGGAGAGCTTCACTGGAAGAAAGCAAAAGGGAATTTCCTGCAGTGATAAAAATACCCGGTACCTTAATTAGGGTGGCAGTTTCATGGATCTGTAGGTCTACTTGTCCCAGCTCCTCCAGATGCGTACTTCCAGTCTGTGCATTTCCCTGTGTGTAATAGACACGAATGCATTAAATTATCCTTCCTAAGTGAACAGCTAAGAAACTAGAAGACAGGCATCCAGTAAATACTTCTAGGGACAAAGTAAGACATATCACATAAGAAACACTAAAGACCATTTTACATCCCGATGACTTTTAATAAGGTAGCCTTTGGGCACGGAGAACCTTAGGAACTCGGCCGTCGGAAACGAGTAACCGGTGCTGAGATAAACTCTTGGCTGGCAGCCGGCTTCCAGAAGACGGATGGCTGGGAGCGTAAACAAACACGCTCCCTCTGCCAAGCTGCCGGCAGCTGGATGTGGGTCTGGGCCGCGTGGGCTCCGCGCATCAGGGAGGCCGGCAGGCTCAGAAACGAGAAGGGGGTGGAGGCAGCAACATCTGGCTCCTTGAGGAGCCAAGCCAGCGAGGGACCTGCCAGCACGATGCCAGCTGAAGCTCCTGCGTAGGCCCAGGAAATGTGGCCAGGTCCTTGGCGAGGCCCCACTCGCTGGGCTGTGTGGAGCAGCCGGTGCCCGCAGCCTGTGAACAAATGCTGCCTTGCCTGAGGCCGCGGCTCCCGGCACAGAGCCAGATTGATTGCTGCCCAACGGGGTTCCGTGCGGGGCTGGGCGTGGGGCCCCAAGGTCCTGCCGGCTGCTGCGCAGACAAGCCCGGGGGGTCATTTGTCTGGTGATTGTAAAGCAAATGCATTCCTCATGCTTTCCGAAGGCATTGACATTTTGTTCTGTCATAGCCCCATTATGAATGGACAATGAGATTATAACACTAACAGAAATAAGGACAAAACTCTTGAGGTTGAATTTCCATTCACTCAGGTACATTGTGTGCATTCTGCAAAGGCGTAAAGAGTCCAAAACTACTTTTTGGTCCTGGTATTTTTCCCCCTTGAAGTTGCTGCTTTTGTGCTTCCCGTGATCTAAATGCAGCCCCTAAAGAGAATGGCTGGAAACAAGTGTCACCTGTCTTTGTGAAGCTCCTATAATTTTCATGACAGGTTTGATCTTGGTGCTAATTCATTATGTTTTTTTATATCTCTCTGCCTAGCTCAGAAACTTCCCTTTGAGTATGCATTCTAGTCATTAAAAATACATGTATGTTCACTGAACAAATACAGGGTAACCGTGGCACACCAGGCATTGTGGGAGATAACTGTGATCAAACGTTGAACAAAGTGAGCTGTGTGAGTGGACGCTCAACTCCAAAAAGTAGTAAGACAGACACTTTGAATGCTTTGTATAATTATTTATACATAAGCACACACATTTAAATGTGCCAATATCTGTGTGTGCGTGTGTATATACATAGATATCAGGGTGGGCAATAGTGAGCTAACAGTTGTTCACATGAACGAATATAAAATACAAGAACGAACTCTGGTTCACGTCCTGACACTGCGGTCCTTCCGCCGCCCACCCATGTAGATACACACACATCCATTTACACACATGGAAACTGCCCGCCCATGTAGATACACACACACCCATTTACACAGGTGGCAGCTGAGGCCCCGAGGGCTAGTGACTCAGGAGCGGAAGCACGATGCAAGCACAGCTCTGTGCTCAGTCCCTCTTGCCCTTCACCGCTGACCTGCACCCCCACAGTGGCCCCCTGCTCTTCCAGTGTCAGGGCCACAGACGCAGCGAAGAGCAAGCACCTGTCTGAACCCGGGTGGCCGGCAGCAGCTGTGAGGGGCAGACGCACCAAGACTCAGAGGACAAAGGTCAGCATGAGCTCTATGTGGATGTCCCCAATTTTAAACAAGTCCACAGGCAAAGGCCATGGCTCGGTGGTCACGTCAGAAAATCACTACCTTTTTATCAAGAGTGGAGGAAGAGTCACAAGTCGATTCAATAATCAAGCCAAAAACTCACAGAATTGGGGGCACAGGTCCCGCCCTTGGTTTGTGCTTCTGGGTGCCGGTGCCTTTCCGCGCAAATCCCGTCAAATCGCTGTGAACTCTGCGTCTGCATTTCCTTCGTCTGTGACGAGAAGATTCTATTAGCAGCCCTGGCGCCTTCCATTAAAGTCTACAACTTCCCACTGCCAGGAAGGGATAATGAAGTGATAAATTTAATTTGCTCCCAAAATATGTAAGGCGGAGAGGGCTAAGTGAATTTACAGCACTAGCTGTGTCTTTCCTCTTAGCATTAACAAAAGTTTTAGGGCAGGTTATCAAAATCAGTGTGACAAACACAAATTTATGTGAATTTCCACACGCAGAAATCAGGTCTGTAACTCCGTATCAGTGCCTGTCTGCCTCGTCTGCTCGGTGTCTGTAGGCTCATCGGAACTCAGCTCAGTGAGCCTGAAGCGCTGCATCGCTTGAAGGGTGACAACAAACCTAGCCAGACTAAGGGACCCTTTCTGTTCATGCACGTCTGGCGCTGGAGTTCATCATTGTAAATCCCCGTCTCATTCCCTGGCTGGAGACTCGGAAGCCCATGTGGACAAATGAGGACAGTGCCTGCCTAGATGGTGGCCACGAGCGGGCTCCGCCTTCCGTGGGGCCCACACTCGCTCTCCCCCCATTTCTTAACTCCGTGTCACGCTCATAAACACAGTGCTGCTTCCCTGGGTTGGAAATGCTTATCCCTCCCCTGCACACCAACATTCCCACTTCAAGAGTTCCTGTGTGCTGTAAGCTTTGTCTCCCAGGATCTGGCCATGCACGCCTGGCATTAGGTTAGCCTGGGGACTCCAGGGGGCAGTGATATCCCGAAACCACACCCCTGGGGGCAGAGCCAGGCTCAGGCCGGCCTCTCTGTTCAGGTGCACCTCCTCCTCTGGTGAGGCAGACCAAGCTGCTGACATTCACCGTGACAGAGCAGGGCCAGCCTTGTAAATAGTCATGTGGGGCTCCGGGCCCACATAACAGGAAGTCAGAATCCAGCCTGGATCCACACGACAGGCCTCTCAGAAGAGGGAGCACCCACTTCTGGAGAGGTGTCACTTGATTTCCAGAAGGCATGTGACAAGTGACTGTGATGGCCTGTTGGAGAAGACTGTCACAGAGCTGGATAGAAATTTTAAACTTCCTAATATCCTTATTTACCTGTGAAGATCTTCACTCTCCGTTTGCAGGACACCACACTCACACAAAGATCTCATGCGCAAAGCCCCTCCGATTGACAATGTGGATCTGCCACATGTGACGGAGAGAAAACCTGTGGGCTTGTCATTCTCTATAGCAACCTGCCAGTCAAACATGGAAATGCTGCTCTGTCAGGATCTGATGCTGTTAAATCATAGTAACATCCATGAAGAATGAGCGAGAGGAGTGGACCTTGGAAAGAAAGGCCTAGAATTTTTCCAGAGACAAATGATGAAGAACCGCACCCTTGTAAATTTTCGACGTAACTAATTTAAAATGCAAGACGTTTAATCATGAGAAGCTGCAACATACCTTCATGCTGTAATATAAAAAGGCCCGCTTTGCTAAGCAAACTATTAGGGTAAACACATTTCAAGAAACTGTTTAACCTACTTAAGGCAATTAACAGCTCTCAAGTACGCTGTCGAAATTCGTATGAAAGCCAACGATGAATGTGTCCTTTTCAGGGAGCAGTTGTTCCCCGTTCCTTTCAGTGGACGTGCCTGCAGACGGGTTTCTTTCCCCACACTCCACAGTTCCGACTTTTCTCCAGTTCTGAAGAGCCCTTCCCAGAATTCCTCCAAACGAGCAGCGAGCTCTGAGGCAGGCCTCTGCAGGACGCGGACAGCAGCACGTTCCCCGTGGAGCTGACCCGATCTCAGCTGGGGGCCATTGTCTCACGCCGTCTGCCTCTCCTGGAACCTCCTCCGTGAGGCGCTCCCTGATCTCCCTCTGGAGACACACCGTGTTTACGTCTGAGCCTTGTACGATGTCAAGAAGTGCTCGCTGACAGGAAAGGGTGAGATGCGGGCTTTCATTTCTAAATCTAATCCTGGGATAGTAAGCAAATCCAGGGATTACGTAAATAGGAGGCCGAGATTCCACAGAGAGTCTGTTGTGGTCTTCCTGGGGCCACGTGAGTTTGCATTTCCATCAGCAGTAAAGCTGACGGAAAGTAAAAACTTTCCCGTCGGACATCCTCTGAAAGGAAAAATATTTTCCACCATAAAATGTGTTGGTACAAATCTGTTTCTGAAAACAGTTGGCCAAAGCATAATTTCACATTTTTATAGATCACAACTTTTGCTATCAGAAACATTCCTATTTCCCAGTTTCGGCATTAATATACTCTATAAAGTGATTGAAGCCATTAGTGGTAATGAAAACTACTGGACACAAGATATAAGAGCGTTTTCCAAAATGCTCAGATAATGTGGTCCCTAGGTAATGTTCCTGGATCTGCATTAAGTTCTGCTTGTTTGTAAAACTTTTAAACACAGTGTAGGCCCATGTGGCGAATTCCGGGATTCTTGCTGACGTCTAGAGTTAGTAGCACATTGCAACTCCTGGGTGACCTGTGGTCCCTCCACACAGAGAGGGTTGGGAGCCGTAGGTAGCTGAGCAGGTCAGCGGCCAGGGGCCCAGGGGCCCTGCCAGGTACGCCACCGGTCGTCGTGAGGAAACCCTAGGAGGAAAGGGGACTGTTTCCCCTCGCACAAAGCCTCGGGTTTAGTGGACCACTCTTTTGCCTGCCAGATTTCCCTGAGAAGTGAACTCTGCGGACCAGAAGGAAGTGAAGAGGACATTGGCCTCCCAACCCTGTTTCTGAAAGAGGCTCATCTGTTCACATCTGATGCTCATGGGGTGGGGGGTGTGGACTTGGATGGCAGGTTATCTTCTTTCCACTTTGAAAACCCCCTAAGTGCTAGAGATGCAGGCGACCACCTCCACGGAGTCCGGGAGCACCACTCCCTGCGGCCTGCCCTACACCCCCGCAGACCGCTCAGGGCTGCAGGTGCTTTCCAGAGGTGAGGGTCCTTCTCTGTTAAGACCCTCCGTTCACTGGAACTTCATTACTTCTCAGACGTGTATCAGGGTGGGGGGGTCACAGTACACACCCCCACTGACTTTCTTGGTTTCCTGTGACAGAGCTTCTAACCTTAAACATGGAGATAGGCAAAGACAGTGGCGTGTTATAGAGCTGGGCTCTTTGGATGCTCGCTGCAGCTGCGTGGGAAAGACACTTTATGTAAGGAAAAACCCTTGGAGAAATTAATTGATATGAGCCAGAAGTTGTTCAGCCAATTTAATCACTAATCTGCTATTGTTTCTAAATTGCATGAGGTGCAGAAGGAGGTCTGCCTACCTTCAAAGCAACCCAGTCAAGATATGAGCCAGGATGGCATTCAGACCACTGGGTGCGAAAATGTCTGCTTCAAATCAGACAGGCCCTGCCAGTGGGGGTGGGGTTTGGGGGAGGGGGAGGGAGAGATTAGCCAAGTTGGTAAACATGCGAATTCATTTTGGTGGGGGTGGGGGGGCGTTTCGCCAAGTTAACTAAGGCTGTCCTGGAGCTATTTGCGGAATGAACTGAAGAACAAGCCGTGACTGGGTCCAAATTTCTGTTTTCGTAATTTGTTAAAAAGTAGACTTTGGAAAAAAAAATGAAAGCAGTCATTAAAGTAAAGCTTTTACTCAGATAGCCCATTGCTGAGTCCCCGCCAGGGTGCCGAGTCTCACCTGGGCGGTGCCGTCCGGCTCTGGCCGACTCAAGGGGTGAAGATGGTGCATTCTCTCTGCACTTCAGACACTCAAGCTGCGGGACCCTAAGAGAAAATTCAAGTCGCGTGAAACGGTGACTGAGTAGACCTTGGAAACAAACAGGCAGGAAGCAGGTGAGGGAGGCAAGTGAATCTCATACAAACCGTCTGTTCTGTTGAAAGAGTTAGTTTACCTCTCGGAATCAGGCAGCCATCCCTTGGCCTTGGAAATGCTGCAGGCCCCTGCGTCTCTCGTTTTCGTCAGGTGGCACAGAAAGCAGGCGTTGGCTTGCCACTGGCATGTTAATATGATGGAAAGAGCGCTCGTTCAGATGAGGCTGTGCAGCGAGCCTTTTCTGCGTCGTTTAGAGAAAGCATTCTGTCTTGCATTTCTAAGCTTCCCAGGCGCCCTATTCTGATATTCTGAATAGGTAAAGTAGAAAGGTTTGTCTTTGTTCTTTTTTTTAATCACCTATTTTTATAAAATAACGTTCTGTTTTAATTTCCTGTCCTCTAAATTGAAATCATTCTACAATTATCCTAGAAAACCCAGCACCCTACTGTATGGTGATTGTGGAGAAGGCAGTTAACAATGCAGCATTTAAAGTATAAAACAATTGGTTATCACAGTGACTCTGGACCCAAATAGCAAAATGTCCCTTCTTCCTCAGTCTGATAGTATCAGTGGGAAAAGCTGCCTTTCCCCAGGGCACAAGAGAGGGAAGGGTGGAGGGAGGGAGAAAGGAAAAGGAAAGGAATCTTAGCATTCGTTTAAGTGGCCACTGAATAATATTATTTCAATTTAATTATCTAATAGTAACTGCTTACAACATTCCTATTTAACATTCTAGTAAAAGACCTAAAAGTGACAGGATGTATTTTTAATTCGTTTTTGTTATTTCCCCGTTTTTCCATACCCCTTTGCCATAGTTTTCTCCAAACAAACTACAGATTGAGAATCTCTCATTTTTCTCCCAACTTGCCTCCTACATAATATTAAAGGCTATAAACCTTCAAAAATCGTCTGTAGTATTGTTTTATCTTAAGCTTCCCTGGGCTGCTTGAATACATAAATGTATACATATTTACCAAATTTGGGCAATATTTAGTCCCCGCTTCTTCAAATAGTTTTTGCGCCCCATTCTTTCCTCTTTTCTGGGTCTCCAGTTAAATGTCTGTGAGACCTTTGGATACTGTTAAAAAAGTCTTTGAGGGTCTTTTTTGTCTTTTTTTTCCAAGTGTTTATTTTTCAGGCAGGATAATTTCTATCAATCTGCCTTCAAGTTCACTGAGTCTTTCTTCTTATACCATCTCTATTATGCTGTTAAGCGAGCCCACCTCGCAGATTTATTATTTCAGGTATCGTATCTTTTTCTAGAATGTCTTTTGATTCATGTTTATAGTTTTTATTCATTGCAAGTTCTTTATCTTGTTCCTCCTCAGCACGTTCTTCCTTGTGTCCCAAGCCTGTAATGACAGCCGCCTCAACGCCCCTGCATTCTAAATCCAGCGCCTGGGTGGTCTTGAGCTCAGTCGGCATCGATTGCCCTTTCTCTCGAGAATTGTCACCGCTTCCTGCCTTTCCATCTCTGGTCACTGTCTACAGCGCCTGGACTGTGAGGATGGTGCATTGTAAAGAGACTCTGGGCTCTGTTATTTGCTGCCTAAGTCCTGAGTCCTGTCTGTCTGAGTAGGCAGTTAACTCCTCTGGACGCAGACCCCAAACTCTGTCCCCTCAGCGCAGAGTGGCAGCTGCTGGACCTTTTCAGGTGTGACATTGTCCCCCAGCTGTCAGAGTCAGCCAGGCGCATGCATAGCTCAGAGGTCAGCCAGAGGTGTGGACCGCATGTGTATGCGGAGTCCCATACTCTCTCCTGTCACTTTCCCCTTCTGGTGTTGTCACGGTTTCCACTTTGATGGCATTGAACTCTGACTTCTGAACCAGTAAGACTGTGGCTTTCTCTCTGGATTTTCGCCTCCCTCATGGCACCTTCTTCCAAGTGTCAACTCCCCTCCAGTTTCTGCTCTTTTTGGGACATTCTTCAGTGCCTTAGGACAGTGTGTGTGTGTGTGTGTGTGTGTGTGTGTGTGCGCGCGCGCGCGTGTGGCATGACTCACCTCACAAGCCCAACACAAGGCACTGTGCTATGACCAGAGGCGGAACTCACTAAAAATCATCTTATCATCTTTGTAAGACAAGGAACGCGGAGAATTGTCATGGAAGGAACCTTCTGACATTGCAGATGTGCGTTGTTGGAAGTCTCCAGTGCTCTCTGCCGTTGTTTCCAGGTTCTCATCCTGTGCACGCCGTCTCAAAATCAGAGTGACAAGTTCTGGGGCTGTGGGCAGCATGAATGATTGGCCGGAGCCCAGGAGGACTGGGGAATGGGACTCAGCATTGCTCACTTTTGAACTGATGAAGAGAAAACCGCGCAGCCCAGCGCAGTGAAGGGTGTCGTTGGCGTGGTGCCACTCACTGTGAGTGCGCTTTTCAGGGTCACCTTTGTTAGCTGTAGGATGAAGTTAAACATCTTAAGCACCCAGCACTTCAGGAAGAGTATATATGGTTACCCTGAGCAGCCAGGTCCAAGTCCGTGATGTCCGAATATTATAGAAGCACCCTTCAACACTGTTTATCGTCAAGAATCTTATTATCTGCTTGCAGGCTCACATCACCTGACATCAAGCCACACCCAAAAACATGTCACTTTTGACCCCATGCACTGTTAGTGGTGAATAAAAGTGTCAAAAGTAAAGGAGAACTTGCACAACCTGGAGACAGATCCGTCGAGAAAGGTGGGCAGTTTTCACAGAAAGGGGCATGGTTCAGAAACAGCGCCCCTTTCTAGGCTGTGGGATGCCTCTCTCCTGGGTCTGGAGAGACTTCAAGCCTCCTTTTTCCCGTCTCCGACACTCCGGCTAACTCATCATAATCCTGGCCTGTTCATTCAGTTGCCATGGAAATGAGAGGACTCTTGTTCTGGGCACAGAACTGACTCGGTGGCAGGAAGCTGCACCTAGAAATAACTAGGCATTTGTGTTCTTTGGGGCCAGCATTAAAATCTATGTTGTTTGAGGAATAAAACCCCATGTAACTACAAAAGTCTCCCCAATAAGCAAAAGGCAAGGTGACGGTGTGAAATTGAGGCAGGATCTCCAGAGTCACGTGAACGGGAAGAAAAGGTGAGAGGTCGTTGAATGTGGGCAAACACTCGAGTGACAGTCTACCACCCACGGGGCCAATGAGAGCCGAGCAAGCACTTTCTCCCCGGCAACTGAACCCCAGAGTCGGAAGAAGGGAAAACCACGTTCTCATCTCCCTCTGACATCCTAGTGAAGTCAGATACTTTCTCTAGCCCAAAGTCAAAGAAATTCATTCATTTCAAAAAATGGCCATGTGTGAAATATGACATTGCCCTGAAAACTGCACTTGGAACTAGTGAGGTTATTTATGTTGTGTGCATGAACTCAGCTTGTCTTGCCAAATGATCCTCAAAGTGGGTGCCTCGACCAGCAACATCAGCACCCCCTAGGGCTTGTCTGAAAGGCAGCATCTCAGGCTCTCCCCCAGCCCGGCGGAGTCACAGCCTGCATCTCCACGAGACCTTCAGGAGATTGATACACACATGCTAAAGTGTGAGAAGTACCGGCACAGATGATGTGGTAAAATACAACCCCGATGAAGGAGGTACCTGCCATGGCTCCTTCGGTGACGTCATCGGAAAGGGAGGTCACAGGGACGTGAAGGAGATTTGGAGACGGTTGCAAGTGGGAACTCCTTCCAGTTCTCAGGGAAAGAGAAGTCACACAAAAGAACCTGAAGCAGTGACAAATAAGGAAGGGGAAATGCAGTGAAGGCTGGGTGAATGTACGATATGAAACTGTGGAATAATCATCCCAAATAAGACATTTAATCAGCACAATTTAGGAAGCAGTATCATCAGGAGATCTGGCACCAAGACGAAAGTGAAGTGCAAGTTACGGTAAAGTCAGGCTTTCGGCGCATTCGGATCATCAACCACCAGTGCGATTTGGGGCCTTCTACCAGGGACAAGTCATGGAGGAGGCAGGTAACGTTTCTTTTTTTACCGACTCAGGTGAAAATTCAACAAAAGTATTTGGACGCCAGAGCACAAAGGCTCAGGCCCCATACAGGATCCGGGAACGAGAGGTTACAACGTTTGTTACATGAAAAGACCTACGGACAGTTGGGCGAGTGGCTCCCAGCTCAGGCACATGACAAAACATGGGAGTCGGGAATGTGACAAGCCCTTGATTTTAGCAAGCATGACCTTCGCAGGGTAGTAGTGAAATCAAATGGAAAAGTGTGTCCCACATGTTAACACACATCCCACGTATGTAGCAGCCCCCAGCGCACATCCGTGTGCTCAGCCCGCCAGGCCGTGTCCCCAAAGAGGGGGTGACTCGTTACTGCTGACTCCCTGCTTCATTACCAGGTCTCTGAAAAGCTCAGTCTCATTCGGCTCCCGCTCGGTCCACGTCTCTGATGAGAAAGGCAAAGCACCTGTACTCACCTAGGTCGAGGTTACCACCTGGGGACACCACCTGGACACTGGCCCTAATGCTGTCCTTGCTTTGTCCCGCAGCATACAACCAGGCCCACACTCATGTGTCATCCGTGACACCATATTGTCCATGACCATGGTGATGGCAGTGTGGGAGTGTGACGGGCGGAGTGGGTGCAGGATAGCTCTGTCCTCTGTCCCCCAGCTGGAAACTCAACCCTGCTCTCTGGATAGCTGTCCTGTTCATTGGGCCCAAACTAGCTTTGTTACCATCATAGTGACACAGAAAATTTAAAGTAGGGTGTCATCAGTGCTTGCAGATTGAGCTGCAGAGCACACTTCAGGTCTGCCCTGCTCAAAGATACCTGGGCGATAGGAAACCAATAGGGAAAGCACCCGTGAATCAATGGCTGGTTACCAGAGGTTTCCTCCCTAGTCAGCAGGCTTCTCCGTAGGGTTCCTTTCAAGAGGTAAGCTGCATCCAAAATTACTCTATCCAGCAAAACTATCATTTAGAATGGAAGGGAAGATAAAGTGCTTCCCAGATAAGGTCAAGTTCAAGGAGTTCATCATCACCAAGCCCTTATTATATGAGATGTTAAAGGGACTTATCTAAGAAAAAGAAGATCAAAAATAGGAACAGTAAAATGACAACAAACTCACAGTTACTAACAACTGAACCTAAAACAAAAACAAAAACAAAC